>JAVLUZ010000822.1:493801-530791 GCA_036768485.1 Mermis nigrescens | reverse complement strand
CAGAATTGGGATTTTCGCGCTCCGAACTGGTTTCAGGATTATTTGCCATGTTAAGAGTAGTCGTATTATCAATCATTGTATGATTAGATGAATTGTCAATGTTAGGGTCTGATCTAGTTATCGAAGTTTGATTAATGCATGATCACATGGTACTCAATAACAGTTCATCTTTGGACTGTGTATTGCTCGTGGCATTTAGTGATGTGGGTAATTTATCATTACTCGCCTTACAAGTTACGTCTTTCGTATTTGTGTCATTACTCGCAGAATTACTCGCGCTATTAGAGTCAACAGGCGCGGTGGGTAATTGGCAAGATGAAGTAGGTGGCGTAGAAGGTTTTTTCAATTTAGTGGGCGGTGTCCGCAAAACCTTTTTTCCTGTCATTTTTAGGTATCAAAAATGTCTAAAAATATGACCTTGGGTAAAATAAATTTCAGTACGTCGAAATTTTGCCTAAAACAAATGTTTCGAATTTGGCCTTTGTTGATCCGAAAAAACAGGTTTTTTCACATGAATAGTATTTGCTTACGTAAAGTAAGATATACCTGACGTGAAATGATCGAAAACAGGTAGGACTAAGCCTAAAGCGCAAGAAAATGTACGTGGTTAGAAAAAGAGGTAGGTAAAGACCTAAGTGACGGAATTTCGTCATCAGGAGAAAAATGATAAAGTGTCGCCTACGGGTCAACGTTTATAGAAAAATGCAAGCGTGAGAGCTGCCTTTGTCGATAAAGATCCGACGGAAATAGAAAAATAACGATGACTTTACCACAATACACAAAATCTTTACCATGGACGCTTACTTGAATTGCGCACTGCAACGATCGCGGTTGATACAACAACAAAGGTGAACGAAATGTTACACATTTTTAGATGGCCATAATGATAATTTTTGGATCGAAAAATAATTTTACGATGATTGATCAGTTCGGCTGTAGCTAGCAGCCTAAAAGAGGGAACATCCAGTGTAAATACATGGGTGCCCTATGTATACCAAAGCAACATAGGACACGGGTGTATTTGCCTTTGAGAGTTACTTAGGTACGTAGGTACTTAGGTCTGCATTCAGAGCTGGCCCCGATCGCGCAGCCTGGGATCGCTTTCAATCTTTGGACCCTTACAGACCTTACGGCTTCGATCCCCTCAGCCCTAAAATTTCTGGCTGCTTCTGGTCGGGTGATCTCAGCAGCTACGCCCTAAGACCTAAGGCCACCTACCTAATCTCGGAATTTGCCGCAGAGGTCAGTTGACCTATCCCAAACCTCAAGTTGATTATTTAACTTCTTTTCTAATCAGTGCCTGATCCGAAATGTTTTGGGTTCCTAATACGTGTAGCACAATAAACTCTGAAAACAACAACAACGAGCTCTATACTGACCAGTCATCCTTAAAGATTAGATAATATTTTTGATTAATTTTAGGTTTGAGAAAAGAATTAAGATTTTCAAATAGAATAAGCAAACATATGGAATTTACCTATCCGTCCACTCTGATGAGTTGAAATCCTCGACGTGGGAATTACCGACCTAACCCTTGGTATATCCAAAAACCCCTGGGTAGGGTTTTCTTCAATTTATTCCAAACGCAGAATACACGGCCTATAGCCGGACAACAAAATAAAGCAAAAGAAAAACGAAAACGTACAGACTATACACAAGTACAGTGGCCAACAAGACTGCCAACAACACTAACTACACTGGCCTCAAGGGACCATTACAGTAAAATAAACAAAGATCAAATTAACGTAATACTGATACACTTTTATCTCAGATCAAATACTCTCGATTACTACAAGCGGTATGCATTAAACAATTACTATTATCATATACTTAACTCTATGTTACCGGACAAGTATCTAAATGTTTTTTATTATTGAAAATTGGGGGAAAAGTGGGAAGACCGAAGGCATAGCCCACAGTACACTATCGTAGATAGCTACTAGTATTGGCTATGTGATGGTTACCGCGAACTGCTAAGGCAAGTTCGCCTAAACATGTAACTCTTGCAGTTACATACATAATTTTCTTCTCTGGTGCGTCTTCCGAGACAGTGGGTCTAGCGGGATGGTCGCTTCCGAGACAGTGGGTCTAGCGGAATGGTGGGTCTAGCGGGACACCTCATTATGCACGTGGTGGGTCTAGCGAGACTTCCGGTGGGTCTAGCGGGACGAAAAAGTGGGTCTAGTGGGACGGTGGGTTTAGCGGGACGGTGGGTCAAGCGGGACGGTGGGTCTAGCAAGACGGGACCGTTTGTACATACTTTTACCGTAAGCTTTACCCATAGGCCTATTGTCGTATTCGTAGATCCATTTCATATCTCTTTGTTTGTGTTGTTACGCCTCTTTTTCCGCGTCAGTTAAAACTGCGTGCGAGCGCAGTTTTGACAGCAATTTAAGATTTTTCATTTTACAATTAGTTTTTGAGCCTGAGAGCAGGGTTGCCAACCGTGGGTTTTACCTCAAATTTTGAGGTTTTTTTACGTTTGAGGATTTTTTGAGGTTTTTATTTTTTGGGGTTTTGTTGAGGTTTTCGAAAATTCTTGAGGTTTTTTTGGGGAGTTTTGGTGAAAATTTGAGGTTTTCTAAAATAAGCGAGCTAGATATCGATTACAGTTAATTTATTGTGTGAAGTACTGTAGCTAATTTTAACGTCGCTTCGCTCGTGACGCAATTGATTGAATCGGAGGAACTGACACTGAAGTGAACTGCCTAAAGCCTGCTAGTGAGTTCCATGGTAACGCCTATAATCTAAAAGTAAGCTGAAGTAAACAATCAACCAACATGGGAGTAATAACCTAAGCAGGAGTGCTACCACATACATATTACTAACCCCAAACTAAAGAAGTTCAAATTAACCTTTTTTGCTTACTTTGTGGCTTTTGCAGGTGCACAGAGTAGGATTTAGTCATTTGTTTTAACGTCATGCAATATTAGCTTTTATTTCCAATTGAATAATGTTCATACACGCATGCGTTCTGATTCCGCATACCTATCTACGTCGCATATCTATACCTACTAAACATGTGTTGCGCTTCTTTTTTTAGTCAGGCCCATGTTTGCAATGTAAAACTTAATTTGAAAAAATAAATAAATAAAACTGTTTTGTGAATTTCATCTTTCTGCCAATAAGTAAAATGGATTTCTTTTTTGCATTGTCCCATTTGGTAAAACACTTGACCTGACTACGGAACGGTGTGCCAAACGTAATTATAATTAATTATGAATAACAAATTTATCTTCGATTTTCTAATCATTCAAAGCATTTATTGTACGCAGCTTTGAATCTCTAAATTCCTTTCACTGGAGTGAAATCTAACAGGGGTAATCAGGCCCGTATCCCGGGGGATAGGGGGAACACGTGACCCCGAAATGAAATATAAGAATGATTTTTCCCTTTACTCCCCCTTCGCTTTTTTAGCAAAAATCGCAATAAATTTCAAAATTATGACTGGGGTCTACTTATTTCCGAGCGCGCGGTTTAACCGCTCGATTTTTAGTCTTTATACAACCTAAAGCGTATTTTGCATCTATCTCTTCTGTTCTGCACAGGTTTTATGCAGAAAATGACCTTTATTTAAGAGGGTGTCTATTTGATCCTCACCATGTTTTAGGCATCTGGGTAGCAAAATTTACGAATTGCACAGCTCTAGTGGTCATATTGACACCCCCCATTGGCCAAAAATATTTGGCGAGATAAAGAATGGATAAGCAATTTGCAATGATTTGTGGCCGTCAGTGACCATAACCTCTCAAATTTTTCCGGCTCTATGCGCCGAATGATACCTATTAATGATATTTATTTACTTTTTGGTGACATGTAAGCACGTTTTTTGTATTCGGCAAAGATTTTTCCTGATGTACAAAGACTTTTTGGGACCGTCTTTGTAGATGTAAAAAGATTTTCGGGAAGACAAAATCTGCAAAAAAGGTATGAAATTCGCAGAAATTTTCGGCGCTTCGCGCCGAAATGAGTAATTGTGTGTCCTGTATATCTTTATAATAGCAGAAATCGCATTTCGAAAGGACATGTGAAATTTTTCAGCGCTTCGCGCCGTTTTAAGACGATTCTTAATGATTTAAAATTAGATCCATTTAAGCAGAACCACATAAATTTGGGATAAGCTTAAATGAAAATAGCTACAAAGCCTTTAAATCTTAATGTACACTGGATAGAATTCATTTCTAAATTTTGAGGTTTTACCCTAATTTTTGAGGTTTTTTGGCCAGTGATTTGAGGTTTTTGAAAATTTGGGTTGGCAACACTACCTGAGAGCCTCTCCGCCAGCTTCCGTGCTGAGCGTATCTTTTTTCTTTTCGTCGACGTACGTGAGCAGACTCCGTACGTTCCTTTTTATCTGCTTGGTTGCAGAACTCGTCTGTTAGTTTTCCAGCGTAGTGTGCACGCTTCTTTTCGCCGTCGACGGTCGGCAGCATTTATCCTCCATGCTGTCGCTTTTTAATTGCTTCAATTTTTCTGTCCAAAAAATATTGTAAAAATTAATTATTTAATTAAGGATGCTGGGCTCGGTTGAATTTCCGTGCTGTACTCTACTTTTTTCGAAAATCACAGTTTGTGTGTACACATGAGTAGGACAAACATACCTATATAGCCTCTTTCATGCCAGTTTGGGCATAAATTTTAAAAACTATGTCCGACAATAAGCCGACAGATTGCGATTATAGCATTGATTTAATATATAATTATCGTAATCCGTTGGCTCACTTTCGAAAAAATTATTAAAATTTATGCCCAAACTTATGTGAAACAGACTAAGTATAATAACAATGAAAAAAGCTACCTATATATATATATATATATATATATATATATATATATATATATATATATATATATATATATATATATATATATATATATATATATATATATATATATATATATATGAGCTGCCCGGCGCTGCCCGGGCTGAACTTAGGCCTGATAGCTATATGGAATTAATATGTCTCTTGTGTTTTTATTTTTCAATACTTTTGATGTTTTTGGGATATTTCTAAAAAAATTTTTGGTTCAAACCATATTTTATTTTTTGGATTTTTTAAAATGTCTTTTGTCAACCATTTTTTTGATCAAATCCATATTTTTGACGTTACAGAATGGTTTTGAAAATTGTTTAGCCATAATCATATTTTTGATGTTCTGGGGTGTTCTGGAAATTTTTTTAATAAAACCCATATTGTTGATGTTTTGGGACGTTTTGGAAAATTTTTTTCGTCAAACCATATTTTTGATGTTTTAGGATGTTTTGGAAAATTTTTTTAATCAAACCCATATTTTTGATGTTTTGGGATGTTTTGGAAAATTTTTTTCGTCAAACCATATTTTTGATGTTTTAGGATGTTTTGAAAAATTTTTTCGGTCAAACCATATTTTTGATGTTTTAAAAATTTTTTGTTTGTTGTAGCAAAGGGTGTCATATATCACGTGATATGTTATAGCTGATGGTATCTCCTATCTTATATCACTGCATGTTATGGCACAGACAGGTTATCTATACCAAACCTATCTTATAGCATTGCCTATCTCGTAGCACAGGGTATCTTATATCCCATACTATCTTATAACATTGCCTATCTTGCAGCTCGGGGTATCTTATATCACTTCCTATCTTATAGCATTGCCTATCTTGTAGCACAGGGTATCTTTTATAACGTTCCATCTTATAGCATTGCCTATCTTGTAGCACGGGGTGTCTTATATCACGTCCTATCTTATAGTATTGCCTATCCTGTAGCACAGAGTATCTTATATCACGTCCTATCTTATAGCATTGCTTATCTTGTTGCACATAGTATCTCATACCATGCCTATCTTATAAAATTGCCTATGTTATAGCATCATTTGGTTAAACCCGTATTTTGATGTTTCACAGTGCTGACCAATGCTATAACATATAACAATGTACATAGTGCCGCCAGGCATGCTCCTCTTGGCCGGGGTATCCCTATACAAACAGTATAAACTAATTTTTGAAAAAAATAGCAAAAAATCGGCCATCTCCCGAAATCGTGGAGGCTTATAGCACAGGGGCCAAACCCTGCTCCCTCCCTGCCCAGGGCCAATGGGTGCGTTTGTCGAAATTTCAAGATCGCTACGGCTCCTTCCCCCATTAGACCGACCTCGGCCCAAAATATCAGCCCACCAAATTTCATTGGGCCGGAGCCAACCCGGCACAAACATACATACAAACAAACTTTCAAAAATATATATATACTAGATGAGCTGCCCGGCGTTGCCCGGGCTGAACTTAGGCCTGATATATAGCTATGTGGAATTGATATGTAAAAAAATCCATAATTTTGATGTTTCTTGGAAAAATCCATAATTTTGATGTTCTTTTTTATTAATACGTAATTTTGGTTTTACTTTAAAAATCCGTAATTTTGATGTGATTTTAAAAAATCCATAATTTTGATGTTTTTAAAAAAAAATCCATAATTTTGATATTTTTTAAAAAATCCATGTTTTTTAAAAAGAATCCGTAATTTTGATGTTATTTTGAAAAATCCATAATTCTGATGTTTTTTAAAAAAATCCATAATTTTGATGTTTTTTAAAAATCCATAATTTTGATGTTTCCAAAAAATTTCCATAATGTTGGTGTTTCATCGTGCCCTATCTTATAGCGTTGAGTATGCTATAGCATTGGGTACTTTATACCGTGTCATATCTTATAGCATTGGGTATGTTATAGCATTAGGTATCTTATAGCATTGGGTATGCTATACCGTAGCATAGTTGAGCTGCCCGGCGTTGCCCGGGCTGAACTTAGGCCTGATAGCTATATGGAATTAATATGTCTCTTGTATTTTTTATTTTTCAAGACTTTTGATGTTTTTGGGATATTTCTAAAAAAATTGTTGGTACAAACCATATTTTATTTTTTGGATTTTTTAAAAATGTCTTTTGTCAACCATTTTTTGATCAAATCCATATTTTTGACGTTACAGAATGGTTTTGAAAATTGTTTAGCCATAATCATATTTTTGATGTTCTGGGGTGTTCTGGAAATTTTTTTAATAAAACCCATATTGTTGATGTTTTGTGATGTTCTGGAAAATTTTTTTTCGTCAAACCATATTTTTGATGTTTTAGGATGTTTTGGAAAATTTTTTTAATCAAACCCATATTTTTGATGTTTTGGGATGTTTTGGAAAAATTTTTTCGTCAAACCATATTTTTGATGTTTTAGGATGTTTTGAAAAATTTTTTCGGTCAAACCATATTTTTGATGTTTTAAAAATTTTTTGTTTGTTGTAGCAAAGGGTGTCATATATCACGTGATATGTTATAGCTGATGGTATCTCCTATCTTATATCACTGCATGTTATGGCACAGACAGGGTATCTATCATACGTGGGCAGCAAGAAAATTCTGGGGGGTGCAAGATTTTTTTGAAGGTCGAAATATGGCCTTAAAAATGGTGGTATGGCGATAAAAACACCATTTTTCGACGTTTCTCATCAAGCACTATCGATTGGCATCAAAAAATTGCGAAAAAACGAAAAAAATTTTCAAAAATTGAATTCTGGGGGGGTATTTTGATTTCTGGGGGGTATTTTGGTTTTCTGGGGGGTGCATACCCCCCAAACCCCACGCCCAGGTGTGGTATCTATACCAAACCTATATTATAGAATTGCCTATCTCGTAGCACAGGGTATCTTATATCCCATACTATCTTATAACATTGCCTATCTTGCAGCTCGGGGTACCTTATATCACTTCCTATCTTATAGCATTGCCTATCTTGTAGCACGGGGTATCTTTTATAACGTTCTATCTTATAGCATTGCCTATCTTGTAGCACGGGGTGTCTTATATCACGTCCTATCTTATGGTATTGCCTATCCTGTAGCACAGAGTATCTTATATCACGTCCTATCTTATAGCATTGCTTATCTTGTTGCACATAGTATCTCATACCATGCCTATCTTATAAAATTGCCTATGTTACAGCATCATTTGGTTAAACCTGTATTTTGATGTTTCACAGTGCCGACCAATGCTATAACATATAACAATGTACATAGTGTCGCCAGGCATGCTCCTCTTGGCCGGGGTATCCCTATACAAACAGTATAAATTAATTTTTGAAAAAGATAGCAAAAAATCGGTCATCTCCCGAAATCGTGGAGGCTTATAGCACAGGGGCCAAACCCTGCTCCCTCCCTGCCCAGGGCCAATGGGTGCGTTTGTCGTAATTTCAAGATGGCTACGGCTCCTTCCCCCATTGGACCGACCTCGGCCCAGAATATCAGCCCACCAAATTTCATTGGGCCGGAGCCAACCCGCACAAACATACGAACATACGAACATACATACATACAAACAAACAAACTTTCAAAAATATATAGTATATATATATATATATATATATATATATATATATATATATATATATATATATATATATATATATATATATATGCCTAAAGTCGCAAAATCTGTTAAAAATCATACTTTCTCAAAGCAAAGCAAAAAATTGAAGTGTACGAGTATTCTGCGGCCTGAAGGCTGAAATTAACTATTCAACCAAAAAAATGATTAAAAAAGCAGCAAGTTATCTATGCAATAGCAATGGGAAAATAGATGGAGTAAAAATTGAGCGGCGACATTGCAAGCCAATTGAATGAAATAGCAAACATCGAGGAATTCAATACAATCAAAGGAATTGTTGGTTTAATTAAAGCAGTAGGAAACGCGTAAGCATACGTGAAACAGACTACGTGCAGGTACACTTGCATGCTCGCAACGATTGTATGCACTAATCAAATGACGCTAGGTTTGCTTACTATGATGCACTTACATTTTAGATTATATTTATACATCTTATGTTAAGCAATGAAAATTAATTAAATAAGGTTACATTTTTTCGGAGGCCGCAGAATATACTTCAATTTTTTGCGTTGCTTTAAGGAAGTATGATTTTGAAGAGATTTCCCAACTTATATAGGACTTATTTTGCGACTTATATACTTATATAGGCATATACAAAGGTAGCTTTATCATAGTGCCCTCCTTTACCATCCTTAATAATCCATAATCCCAAGTATATTAGTCTTTTTGTTCCATCGAAGCATTTTTCTTTGATAGTACCCTACTTTTGATTAGCATGATTTGAGTAAATCAGTCAGTAAACACATATGGTAACATGCTACAATAATGACATTAGTCCAAGAACGCGGAAAACACTAAAAACTACTGAGTGTCCTGACCTTATGGAACATATTTTTGAAAGAAATTCAAGTTTTGCAATGCTCTGTAAGTAAAATAAATCTGTAGTATAAACTAGAGCTGTGCCGGGGCCGCCTTTTTTGCCGGGGCCGGGGCCTAGGCCCCGGTGCCGGTGCCGGGGCCGGGGCCGGGGCCTGGCCGGGGCCAATAATAGCGTGCTTTACCATGCTCATAGTTACGACCCTGCCCTACCCCTTATATGTACCTATGCATATATTCTTGCTTGTAGATATGCACGTCAAGCGTTAATATTTGTTGGGATTACAAGATATAACAGAACATGGGCATTGGGGGATCTAGATTCCCCCAGAATTCACATTCCCCCCAGAAAAAATCCGCTAGACCCCCAGAAATTGATTTTCAGAATTTTTCTGTTTTTCTGCGGTTTTTTTATGCTAATGGATAGCTCTCATTGAGAAACGCGAGAAAAGGGTGTTTTTTTCGCTCCACCATATATTATCAGGCACTTTTTGAATTTTGGACTCCTAGAATTTTTGAGCTGCCCATGTATGGATTTAACTCCTCTGACTTGGATGCGTTTTTCAATGTGCTTTACTTTGCACTTTTTTAGGCTTACTATTCTATTTGTTCTGATAGACGTAGCTGTCTGCTACCAAGCAATCTGGAAATGCTCGTCTATATGAATTGCAATTTAAAATATGTCAATTTTGATTATTAATCAGAAATTTGCACCAATCTGACATAGTGAAATAAAGATTTGAATTAGCAAGATCTGTGGTTTGCTTGAAATTGAGTTTGAAGGTAAATCTGCCCAAAACATCAATTTTCTACATTATAATCAACTCTAACATTGGCCCCGGCCCGGGGCCGGGGCCTAGGCCCCGGGGCCGGGAGCCTAGGCCCGGCGCCGGGGCCGGGGCCTGGCCCCGGCACAGCTCTAGTATAAACTCCACATTAACAATAAATGAATAGTGCAAACTTTACACAACTATGTGTAGATAAAACTAACTGTCAGATTCGCAATTTTGACGTTACGAACCACATTTAGAAAATTAAGCTCCCCTAAGACTCTAGAACTGAAATTAATTTGCAGTGCAAACTTTACACAACCACAGAGTGTAAAGAAGATTTTAGTCGAATTCGTCATTCTGATATTACTCTGATATTACGATCAACATTTATAAAAAATATGTCTCCATAATGTCCTGAAGACAAATAAATATTAGATGTAAACCACTTTACACCACTGTTTAGTGTGAACAGACGCGTCTAACTGGTGTATCACGTCCGATTCCTGGTACATTTATAGACTTGAGATCATGTCTCGGACTCATAACCGGAGAACTCGGCAGAAAAAAGCACGACAAACACGTTTAACACACCCAATTTTTCACTTTACACCTCCCGAACAAGCTAAATATTAATGTGAATAAAGCAATTTGCTGTGAAGTGTACCCCTCATGAATTACTCTATTTTTACTCTATCCGACCTATCCCAACTTCTAAACGGAGGACGTGGCGAACAAAAAGGTGGACAAAAACGTATTTTATGCCATCCACCAATCTGAACCCATTTCCTAATTGAGTGTAAAGAAATTCGGTTTAGGCCAGTTTGTAGCCTTTAACGTAGTACGGTTGCATGTGAAAAACTTCTGTTCCGCAAAATATTTGAGATATTTACCAATTAAAAGAGGGAAAAATGTGTTTGTTCGCCCATTTTACACTCCTGATTTCGAACTTTATACCCTTCCCCCATAAATAACTAAATATTGCATTTTCTAACACGGTTTGCTGCGATGTGTAGCCCTAAGGAGGCATTTTATTTTAATTTTATTCAATTATTCCCGAATTAAAAGCGGAAAAGTTGGCAGAGAAATCTTAGACAAAATCTGTTTTTTACACCATCCACTAGAATGTAAAGGTAAACCCCTAGATCTATCTCCGCATTCAGCATAAAAAAGTTTGCTGGTAAGCCAAAAGTAGCCCTTGAACCATAGTACATTTCCATAAAAAGGTTTTTGGTGACTCTTACACAAAGAATTTGGCAGACATAAACAAGTAAAAAACTCGACCAAAATGTGTTTTTCATCCCCAGATTTTCACTCTCTCTACACTCGTATTCGAAAACTGAGGCGAAATTTAAAAGAGTTGTTTGAAGCATTAATACTGTGTTGTTCACAAGTCGCGAGAAAAAACCACTAAAATTCCCTAAATATTATAACGTTACGCCGAAAAGTTTTTTTATTATCTATCTTTAGAAAAAACCGCACTTCCCAGATGTGTTCCGTTATAACTGTAGGGGTTAGACATATGTTGGGGGTACCCGAGTATATTATATGTACGCGCTAACGCGCTAGCTATGATGAGTATACATGCACATGTTCAGACAAGCGTGCACAGCGTGTAATTATGCAACCCTTATGCTAACTACATTTCCCATCAAATTGCAAGCATTTTTCTTATGAAAATCTGGAAATAAAAAAATAACGATTTTATGTCGTTAACGATGTTATTTGAGCCTTGGTTATCGGTAACGAGACGTTATCGTGATTTTGGACATTGTCGTTAACGATAACGAAGGCGATTTTTCACTAATATGCCAACGCTATTCAAATGCAAAACTAACCTAAAAAAATTCCATGATTTTTGTTTATGACCGCTTTCCACCAGGCACGCACGTGTGTAAGGCCAGAATAAAGGCGGATACGGGATTTCCGTAGGGGGTGGTATCCCTACATACTTCTTCAGAATTAGTGCAAAATATGTCCAGAAATCCACTATTCAAGAGCGGAGTAGCGTTTTTCGCCGTTGCACATTGACTAAATTTATTTAAAATGACTCCTGATGCGAGTTTACATTTTCGGTAATTTTGAACAAAAATGCTTGAATTTCTTTAACACAGCTAAAATTCGGTGCGAAGCGTTAGAAAATTAATTGAATCTAGGCAGATAACATTTAGAGACTTAAATTACCTCCTTTATTTCCTGTATTTGTGTACTTGGGCAACACCTACGTGAAACGCCGAAAATTTTCAGTATCCACATACATACATATTTATGCTAAAAATGAAAGAAAATACAAAAATGGATTCGAAAAATAATTACGATAGCTGATGACCAAAAATCGATACAAAGTTCGTATCCTTTCGGTCTCGTACCAATAGAGAAAGGACGGGCGCCCTCCCCCATAAATCCGCCCAAGGTTGGGTCTAGATCATGGATGCGCAACATGGGGGGTCTGCCGATCTGATGAGGTCAAAAATTGAGCGTTTTTTGCGAAAATGACTTCAAAAACTGGTATAAGCGCTAAAATAGCTTTAAAACTAAGTTATTACGCAGTTTCTGATCAATTTAAAGCATGTTCGGAGAAATTTTTAAATTTTCATCCATTTTGGCCTTCACTTTGCCTAATGTTTTCCGTGGACTTTCCTATTTTTCCATTCTGGGGTTCTATAGAACCCCACGTACATGTCTCTCCAGAGTAGAAAAATGAAAAATTTTCTGGAAAAAATGAAGACCAAATACGATGATATTCGAGAATTATCTTCAAAAGTGCTTGAAATCGACTAGAGAATGATATGTACGAACTAACTTGGTAGTTATACATAATTTCCACATTTTTCTTGCACTATACTATTTTTTGACGTTATTTTGGTGTAAAAGCTTATTAACCATCTCCCCCAGACCGACCATGCTATGCGTCTATCTCTATTCCCGCCCCACCCCCCTTAAAATCGCTACGAAAAGATACTACATTGTGGGAGGATTGAACATAGGAACCATGAGAACTACTCAGCTAGGACTGGCACGCTATGCATTCGTCTTTACAAAATCATATTTATTTGTCATACGGTCAAGGGAAATTAGTCCGCTTTTGATTAAGAATGAAAAGCTTGTTAACAGCTTTCCAAAAATTTATTGCACATGCTCTAATTTTATTTCTGGGCAGAGAAATTAAAAAAGACAACAGGGGGTTAAAAACAGGTAAGCGTGGGGGGAGGTTTAGGGGTGTGCACCACACTTAGGCGTGGGGGGGTTGGGGCTATTCAACCCCCGAGAAACCAAGATACCCCAGATTCAATTTTTAATTTTTTGTTGTTTTTTTCGCAATTTTTTGATGCCAATGGATAGTGCTCGATGAGAAAGGTTGAAAAATGGTGTTTTATCGCCATACCACTAGTTTTTGACCTTTGAAAAATCTTGCATCCCCCTCCCACAATTTTGGTGCTGCCCACTCATGGTGTGCACTCCCAGAATGCCGAATACCTCCCCCAAGAATTCAATTTTTGAAATTCTTCTTTGCTTTTCGCAATTTTTTGATGCTTATCTATAGCACTCGATGAGAAACGTTGAAAAATTGTGTTTTTATCGCCATACCATTTTTAAGGCCATTTTTGACCTTTGAAGAATCTTGCACCTCCACCCCAGAATGATGGTGCTGCCCACACCTATGATTGAAAAGGACCACATATCGTCTTTGTGATTTTCTCGTCCTAAAAGCAAACTTATAGCTCGTGATACATTTTTGGGAAGCTGTTAATGTCCTCTACATTCCTAATTCTAAAGCAGTTTACTTCAGCTGAGCTGGATAATTGCAATTCAATGAAAAATGATAATTTGTTCGTGCCAAATTTAGTTCCAGATCCCAGCCCATGAAAGTGACTCAAAGAGTATTATATTCGGATTCAGTGTTGCATGCTCCATCACGAGAAAAGCATTTTTTCCACACCTGAGCATGGGGGTTGGGGTATGCAACCATACGTGGGCAGCAAGAAAATTCTGGGGGGGGGGGTGCAAGATTTTTTGAAGGTCAAAAAATGGCCTTAAAAATGGTGGTATGGCGATAAAAACACCATTTTTCGACGTTTCTCACCAAGCACTATCCATTGGCATCAAAAAATTGCGAAAAAAACGAGAAAAATTTTCAAAAATTGAATTCTGGGAGGTATTTTGATTTCTGGGGGGTGCATACCCCCCAAACCCCCACGCCCAGGTGTGTATGCAACCCCCGAGAAACCTAAATACCACCAAAATTCACTTTTCGATTTTTTTCTCGCAATTTTTTGATGCCAATGGATAGTGCTCGATGAGAAACGTCGAAAAATGGTTTTGACCTTTGAAAAATCTTGCACCCCCAGAAGGATCTTTTGAACGATTTCCCCGCCACCGTTTTTTAGCCGATCCATAATAGCTGCAGTAACGAAACTTTACGTAAAATCAGCTTATGACCTTCTGTCTTTACACCTGCAAAATAAATGAGTTTTGTTGTAAACTGCACACCTGGCAGTGTAAAGTTCGAGACTAAATAGACATAAAAAATTGTTCAAAAGAAAATTTCGCCCAACGTTTTTCTTGGGGTATAAATATGTCACAAAATTGAAATTTTATGTACACGCATAGCTTTTTAAGCTCGATTTAATGAGTATAAATAAATTATAGAATATTATGAACACATTTATAAATTCGCGAATTTACGGCGCGGGCATGAATAAAGCAATATCATTTATTATCTTTTCAAACAAACAATTCTCGCTCTTGTTACGATCCTCTTCATCACTTAAAGTAATGGTCATTTCATGGCCATTACGACAAAATAGACCATTGGAAAGTATTATGCGATCTTGTAAAAATTTTACAGCCGACGACTTATCCAGTAAAATTCTATCTAATTCTAGAAATTGTATAAGTGGTTTACGAAGCCAGCCGGCAACAACGATATATTCAGTTCAGTCAATATAAAACGTGTTGTAAACTACAATTGAAACTCAGTGTAAACATCGGTTTACATCGTATTTTGCTAATTTTTTGAGCAGAAGTCAATGAAAGTTGTCTACACTCATTCCTAAAATTTGATCACTGTATGTTTATTTCGTCGCTCAAAAAAACGGTGGCGGAAAATTGTTCAAAAGAATCCCCCAGGAGGTGGAGCCCACCTATAATTTTTTTCATGGTCAAAAAATGAGTATATGGCGCGGAGCGCCGAAAATTTGAGTTTTGAGCCAAAAATGATTTTTTATTTATGAACACATATGTTATGTACATACATGGGAATGGCTGATGATAGCAAGAAAATACTACGTATAAACAACATTCTGGAAATGATTTCAAATGGCTTCATGAACTACTTCCGATTTTAAACCGCTTATAAAACGCGATAATTCAATGAGCTTAATAAAAATAAAATATGCACTGATTCATAATGCACAGTCTAGATTACTTACGTTAACGAAATTATTTTACGCTTTTTTACAGTCTTTCAAATAATAATAACCAACGCACAAAGCACAAAAAATAAAGCACATTGCCATTATGCAATCAGCGAGGTACAGGGTAATAAACATTCGATCAGAAAGGCACGCATGAATATATTCATACAGTACCTAATTTAATTTCACATTTATTAGGCAGCAGAGAAATCAAAGTCCTTTCAAAGAACTGGTAAAATACTTTTCCGAACATGAATAAAAATGAAAACGATGACCAAATTGGGCTATTTGACTTTTAAGTGGTTACCACACCTGGGCGTGGGGGGGGGTTTGGGGGGGTATGCACCCCCAGAAACCAAAATACTCCCCCAGAAATCAAAATACCCCCCCCCCCAGAAATCAAAATACCCCCCCAGAATTCAATTTTTGAAAATTTGTTTTTTTCGCAATTTTTTGATGCCAATGGATAGTGCTTGATGAGAAACGTCGAAAAATGGTGTTCTTATCGCCATACCACCATTTTTAAGGCCATTTTTTGACCTTCAAAAAAATCTTGCACCCCCCCAGAATTTTCTTGCTGCCCACGTATGGTGGTTGGTTACCTTAAGATTCGTTTACATTCATCAATGTAAGATGGCAAAAAAGAAACGCATCATTTCATTTTTGAAGCATTATTTGTCAGCAATGCAACATTTTAAAGATGTTCAAATGAGTATCTTCTACGGCAATTTATACTTGTTTGACCTAAATTAATTTAAAACGATCGAAGTAGAGCACAAGAAAAAGATTCTGACGAAACATAAATTAATCAAATTAGCTCAAAAAATCTCAGCGGCAAGATGCAAGGACGAAGTTCAAAAGAAAAATTTACTTACTGCGCTGAGGAGAAAAATAAAAAATTATATCGTTAACAATTAATATAAAGTAGCTGACAAGACTAGTACAAGCACACCTGGGCGTGGGGGTTAGGGAGGGGTATGCAGCCCCCCCGAGAAAGCAAAATACCCCCCAGAATTCAATTTTTGGAATTTTTTTGTTTTTTTTCGCAATTTTTTGATGCCAATGGATAGTGCTCGATGAGAAACCTTGAAAAATGGTGTCTTATTCGCCAAACCACCATTTTTAAGGCTATTTTTTTACCTTTGAAAAATCTTGCACCCCCCAGAATTTTGGTGCTGCCCACGCAGGAGTACAAGTGATTAAACTGCATGAATACGACAATTCTATCCATTTCCAGATTAAAAAATCGCTTCAGTCTACGTGTCATAACCACACTTGAACGCGGGGAGTGAGTGGGGAGGTGGGGGGTTTAGAAGCCCTGACAATCCAATAGACCCCCAAAAATCGATAAACCTCCAGAACTTAATTTTTGGCATGTTTTTTTTATTTTTGCCTGTTTTACACTACCAAACCGCTACCCATGTATGGTCATAGCCACAGGTGGGCGTGGGGGTTAAGGGTTTACACCCCCAGAATCTGAAAACCCCCGTAAAAATCGATAACCCCCTACCACACAGGATTGAATTTGGTATGTTTTTTAGGATTTTTGCCAGTGCTAAACCCCCAGAATTTGGCTGCTGCTTATGTATACATGGTCATAATCAGAGCCGTATTTAAAGGGGAGCTGGGGCGGCCGCCCCCACCCCCTTGGCCGGAAAAAATTTTGAAGGGTAAGATAATGCACGCAAAGATGGAAAAGTCGCATGTCTTTGTTGGAGAATTTTGAAATTTTCGGTGCTTTGCGTTGCGCCGTATGTCAAGTATTAACTATACTTTTACCTCACGCGCGACCAAAAAATGACACTTTTATACGTTTTTGAGTAAGAAAAACATTTTTCAAAAAAGTTCAAATTTTATTATCTTAATGAATAGATAATGTCAAAAAACGTAGAACAATACGGTTTTTGCGAGCTATCCCGATGAATTTCCCGAGATACAGACCAATTTATGTTGAGTCCCTTTGCCGAATTCTGGATATGGGCCTGGTCATAAACATACAAGGGCATGTAGATGAAGCGCATGGCCGGTCTGAGGGAGGTCAGCCGAAAGCTTTCTTGAATTAGAATGAAAAGTTTTTGATTGTCGTCAATTTTTGGCCTTTATTTTGTCTTATTTTTGCAGACAGTTTCCCATTTTCCATTCTGTGTGTATCATAGTTTCCCAAGGTCGAAAGTTCAGAGGGGGGGTAAAATCCCAAAATTTGAGACCACAAAATTTAGATTTCTAGCCTTTTTTTGCAGGTCAAATATACAAAACGCTTAAAACTTCCTATATAGCATGTTTTAATGTGAAAAACTGCATTTTTAACTACTTTTTGTCCCATTTTGACTAATTTTGTCACTCTTGTAAGTAAAAAATATAAGAATTCATCCAAAATTTTGACTTTTCAGATCATTTTAACTTCATTCTAGGTATTTTATGGGTAAATAAAACAGAAATGTACTAGTCGGCGCGAAGCGCCGAAAACTTTTTAACATCTGCGCTGCTTTTGTACCCAAAAATCATTGCAGAAAACGTTTGATAGCTCAAAATCGTCTGACAGTGATTCAAGTCTCGGACCCTGAGGTGGGGGTAATACCCCCCTCACCCCCTATGGGAATATGTGGTGTGTATACTCCCAAAGCCCCCGCGTGGATGTCCGGTCTAGACTCCACAGAATCTTAAAAGCCTCTAATAATTCGACACTCCCATCAGAATTGAATTTTCGAAATCATTCTTCATTTCCAATAGATAGATATCGATGAGAAACGTTAAGAATAGTGTTTCATGCTATTAACATTCTTCAGAATTAGAGAAGAGAGAGAGAAGAGAGCAGGCACGAAGCTGGCCGTCATCTTCTAGCAGGACCAACACCAATTTCGGGGGGACTAAGCCCAAAAAAACCAAAAATAGCACAAAATAACGTGTAAAAAGTCCTATTTTCCCGATTTTTGGGGGAGAGGAGTCCGGCCGGACCCCCCATTCCAAAAGATACGTGCCTGGACGAGAGAGAGAGAGAGAGAGCGATTGCACAAAAACAACGAATTATAACAAAATGCTGTGTCAGTAAGCAGAGCACAAACTCTAACAATATTAAATAGTCGTAGTAAACGAAAATAAAACACAACGGTTGATAGATTTCACAACAATTGTTAACGAAAAACGCAACTTCACGACGCTATTTGGTTGACTCGCACGGCAGGATTTAATCAGTCAAAATTTAAAGCGTTCAGAAACGCAAAATTAATGCAGAAAAATAAGGGAAAATATAAGGCACTAGTAGTCCTATGCGAAATAAAAAGCTGTTCAAACATGCGTATTCTCGTCCGTATTGTCTTCGTTATGTGCGTTTTTCGGACAATAGACTTGAGGTTGAGGCGAAGTATTAATGGCACCGTTATTGTAATCGTCGTTGGCCAAAATTTCGTGCTTATAAAATGCCTGCTTTGCTAAGTAGTTCTCTCGCTGAATCTGAACCCTGACATCGTAAGGGATGTCGGGTATCAAGTACGCTACCACGCCTTTAATCATGAATACTACGTGCTCAAAGAGCAAGACACGGTCCATTACGTCTAATGCATGCATGTGCACAGATAATGGAGTGAGAGACACACCTGGGCGTGGGGGTTGGGAAGGGTATGCACCTCCCGAGAAACGAAAATAACCCCCCCCAGAATTCAATTTTTGAAATTTTTTTGGTTTTTTCGCAATTTTTTGATGCCAATGGATAGTGCTCGATGGAAAACGTTGAAATATGGTGTTTCTTTTCGCCATACCACCATTTTTAAGGCCATTTTTTGATCTTTGAAAAATCTTGCACCCCCAGAATTTCGGCGCCGCCCAGCTATGATGAGAGAGGATTTCTCCCGGATGGGTCAGACACATACATGGATAAAGACCAGTCTTTCCATCGATACCGGCTGCCCAATTATTTGGTTGCTTGTCATTTTACTAAGTGGTTGATTGGTTGCTTAATGGTTGATTGGTTAATTATTGGTTGCTTAGTTGATTGTTGATTATTTTGGTTGATTAGTTGCTTTATTAGTTGATTTTCAAATGATTATGATGTATTTTATTGAATTCATATTCCTTTTCTAGTTGATTGACTGATTTTAGAGTCATTTTTGTGTATTTCCATAATTTTTCATCGATTTGTATGGCATTCAAAAATTTTCCATTGATACTGGCAAGTCTTCCCACTGATACCAACCTAAACCTGGCTCCCATAAATACAGGGTTGAATAATGAACGGTTTGTCCATGCATGGCCAGACAGACACGTACACGTAATAGAGGATGAAGATCTCCCACTCTAAACGGTTCGCCCCCATCCCGTAAAACTAAAAAATTTATGACCTCCCCTGATTTTTGGAAAAAATTATTTTTTGGCCGTTTTTAGGAGTTTTTTGGCCGTGTTTGGCCGAAAATTAGAGGTCATTTACTCTACCCCAATAAATAACCGGGAACCCCATACATGCACATAAGGGTAGAGGGGGAAATACCCCCCTGAAGGGTCTGAAGGGTCAGCCGGACGAGGCACTCTCAGGCGATTTTGAGCTGATGAAACCTTTTTTTGCATCATTTTTGAGGTCAAAAGCAGTAAAAACGTCAAAATTTTCCCGGCATTTCACGCCAGATTAGTAATTTTAAGAACTTTTTCCAAAAAGCGGTCAAAATTGATAAATTTTTGCATTTTTAGTGTTAAGAGTGATATTATGCAGTCAAAATGGACTAAAAATTCTTTTAAAATTCGAGATTACCAAGAAAAAACGTTTCATAGGCTATTTTGACCATTCTGATCGTTGAAACAGCAAAAAATCTTCAACATTAAATTTACTGTTTTGATTTTTGTGATTCTCCCTGCCGACCCTGACTTTGTGCACCTATGAACCCTCACCCAAAATTTCAAGCCGTTTTATGTAAAGTCAGACAAACAGGTACTGTCCAGCGATTTTGAGCTGTGGAACATTTCCTGAATCACTTTTGAGGACAAAGGCAGTAATACCATCATAATTTTTCGGATTAATAATCTTATGTGTTGTTTACTCAAAAAGCACCCACAATTGTGCCAAAATGGTTTAGAAAATTTAAATTTCTCGCAAAACCGAACAATTGACTCAAAATGCTAAGAAGTGCGGTACTACCACGCAAAAGCGTTTTATATAGGTTATTTGACCATTTTTATCATTTGACTAGCGAAAAAAGCATGAATCAACTGGCTTAGATTTCTAAGATTTCACCCCATCTACCGACCCTGACCATGTGCATCTATAGCCGATGGCGATCCAGGTCTAAATCATAGGTGCGTCAGGGTCGGCAGAGGGGGGTGAAATCCCAAAATCCAAAACAGTTAATTAAACGTTCACGATTTTTTGCTGTTTTAATAATTAAAATGGTCAAAATAGCCTATAAAACGTGTTTTCATAGTTAAATCGCATTTTAAAAGCATTTTTAGTCCATTTTGACTGCATTATATCACTTTTAACACTAAAATACAAAAATTTATCAAATTTGGGCGCTTAGACGTTTTTACTGCGTTTGACCTTAAAAATGATGCAAAAACGTTCCATCAGCTCAAAATCGCGGACAAGACCTGTCCGGCTGACCCTTCAGGGATGGGTAATACCCATCAAACCCTATATGTGCATCTACGATCTGAATATCACATCAAACCTTGAAAGAATGACTAACAAATTCGGTATTAAAAAAATCCGAAAAAGAAAAGTCTCAAATTTAAATTTTTTGTTCAAATCTTCCTATATCCGACATTCGAACACGGTAGAGCGTATAATTATGCACTACTTTTATAAAAGAAAACGCGTGTTGTACTATAGTTCGTACATGACAAAAATACATATTAATCATAAATTACAAGTACAATCAAAATTACAATTATATACTGATTATTTTAATTTAATTCTCAACTACTACTACTTCGGAATGCCATAAGCTCTACAAATAGTATCAGAAATCAAACTGACCTCAAAAACGAGTATGAAAGCTAGTCTAGCCGCCAAAACGTGCCACCACTTTATGCAATATGTATAATTGCCATCTGTGTCGCACGAACAAGTTTTATATAAAGGCGAAGATAGAATTTCGGGGAATCGGTTGGTTAAGTTGCATGGAGGATTACGGTAGTCCATAAATCTACAGTAAGGCTCGGCACAAACGTCCGAGTTGTTGGCATCGCTGATCGATGAGCACCAAGGAGCAGGATCATAAAATGTCATTTTACTTTCTATAAAGCCGTTCAACGATTGATCGACGCTGTACACCAATTTGTAGACCAGTGTTGGTATAAAATCACTCGTAAATGCGATCACACATGCCTAGACAAATATAAAAAATTATTGCGAACATACATGCGCGCGCATAGGGTCAAGTGACTTGAGGCTGGGGAGTCGACCAACCACGGACCATGCAAAGCAAAACAAGACCAACCACGCAAAAATTTGGGAAGAACCACGTAAAAATTCGAAAATAAAGACAAAAATTTTCAAAATTTGTAAAATGAACATTGGTCCAATGCTAAGTTTACGCGGTTGGTAGCCAACCACGATGTTTTCCTGTTGGCTAGTCCATTTTCTTTAGTTTTACATGTCCAACCACACAACTGACCTTATGATTTTTTTAGTCAACAACATTTTTAACATTGTTGGCTAGTCAATTACATGCTAGCCACTTTGTTAATTAAGCCGTTTTTAGAAAAGCATGACCAACCACGTAATTGAATTAATTATTCTGGACATTCTGAGCAACCACGCAAGCCTGTGAAGGTCACTTGAACCTGGGAAAAATGAGTGTGCCCATGTATGATTGCGAATATATCATATTATTATAATTAATATTATTATTATTATTATTATTATTATTATTATTATTATTATTATTCATTACTATTATTTACTTCTGAGGAGTGAGCGAGTATACGTATATTCACACACTAAATAATTACTTCTGAAGTAGATTAACGTCGTAAACTTTCCGTGGGGAACTTTTTTGATTTGATAAGCTTGGTGAATGTCTACAATAGGAATGGCGATGTTTCTCACGGATTGTTTTTGTTCCTAAATACCTGCTTATCGTAACTTCAAAAAAGTTGTCAAGACACTACAGATGGTCAAATGAAACTGGCGATTGAAAATAAAGTTTTCCAACACTACATTAAGCTGCATGCTACTGGTCACGCTTACCATTACAGCTGCTTCGACAAAGCTATTATTACGAATTTGTACTAGGTACTTACGTTGCAAAGAACAGCCAATTTGGAAATTCCATCCAATATACCATACCAAATACCAATATTCTGAGTCCTGGCTGGCATGGGTCGGCGATAAGCCACAACAAACTTGTATGCATCCAAACGGATTTCCATTATGTTGTTAATAAGGGCAAACAAGGGCGCCAAGGGAAAGGCCGAGACAAATAATGTGATGAAGCCGTACTGTATTACTAAAGTAGCGACATCTACGTTCAATATTACTAAATTTAGGTTAAAGCTGACGATAGGGCACATGGTATGCACGGATAGCCCGCGTCAGAAATTTCATCCGGATAGTTGGGGGGGGGTAAATTTTTGAGGTAAGATAATACATACAGGGTGTTCGGAAAAAAGGACAAATTTTTTACTTTTCTAAATAACTATTTTACAACTCAAGTAAATTTAATAAAACTTTCCACAAATGACCTGGTATATACGAGTATATTGTCAATCTTCTGCAAGAGTTCATTACCATACTGTAACTATAGCTGATACTACAGTGCAAATTCAAATAAGCACTCTATATGAAACACCAAATTCTGTCTAGGTAAAGCTCAGTGTCGTATAAATTTATTTTATAAATGTTCCGTCGCTTAAGAAGGTTGGTAAATAATGATCTCTCAAATTAAAACAATATTAAGATATCAATGAAAGCAGAATTCTGGGTCTAGCGGTCAGTCTCTCATAATCAATTTTGTTTCAAAATCGCACACCATATTTAAGCATGCTGTGCTGTCACGTTTTTTACAAAACGCTTAAATATTAATTAAAAGCCGTCTTTTTGAGCAGAAATAATTCATCGTAAGCAGGTTTTGGCATTCGTTTCGTGTAGTAACTGATTTATTTCGCTAGGTCTTGTTTTTTCTGCCAACTTCTACAGTTATGAGTCTGGACATGATCACAAGTCTAAATATGCGCCAGGAGTCAAACGTCATACGTCAATTGGGCGCATTTGTTTACATTCAACAGTGGTGCAAAGTGATTTACATCTAATATTTTCTTATTTTCGGAGCACTGCGGAGAGTTAATTTTTCCATAAATATTGATCACAATATCAAAGTGATATTAAGATTACGAGCCCGACTAAAAGACTTCTTAACACTCGGTGGTTGTATAAAGTTAACACTGAAAATTAACTTCAGTTCTAGAGCATTGCGGAAGCTTAATTATTTTCCAAAATATTCTATGTAACGTCAGAATTACTAATCTGACTGTTAGTTTTCTCTACACCACAGGAGTTCTGTAAAGTTTACACTATTTATTTATTGATAATATGTAAACTTTACACTACAAATTTATTTACTTCCAGAGCGTTGCAAAACGTGATTTTTTTCAAAATATGTTCCGTAAGGTCAGGATTACGAATCTGACTGTGATGTCTTCTTTACACTAGCGTAAAGTCGGGATTAAGAATCTGAAAGTTTATGCTGAAAATATTTGATCTGTTCAACTAAGATAAGGTCGTCTTGTTTAAAAAAAGATAACACTGATGTTCAGAACAAATACTGTTTTCCGCGTCCTTGGACTGCTGTCATTATTGTGGCATGTTACCGTATGTGTTTACTGACTGATTTACTCAAATCATGCTAATTTAAAGTAGGGTACTCGCAAAAAATGCTCTGATGGAACAAAAAGAACGAATATACTTTGAATTATGCATCATTAAGGACATAAAAGGAGGGGAATAGGGAAAAGTTACCTATGTATGCCAGTGCAAGTTGTAAGAGTCTACTAAAAATTAGACTTCGCTAAAAAACGAAAAAAATCGAAGTATATTCTACGGCTTCTGAAAATAGCGTGCCATAGTTCACTGACTTAGAAAAAAGAGATTACGAGTTATAGAAAGCTTTGATGTGTTTCAATAACCGATTTAGTTTCTATTATTAATATCAAATTCCTCTTTCAATATATAACCAATATTTGATTAATCATCAATGGCTCTCATAAATGAATCATGTCAAGCACATCATCTTGTTTATTGTTGCCCCATAGCTGTGCGTGCCATGCTAGCGTAAGAATGCACATTATGTCGTTTTTGGATCAATGATCGCTTCTTTTCCAAGAAAAAGCTGTTAATGTTATTTATCCTTTACGTTGGAGGTGCAACTCCCTTCCGCAGGCCGCAGAATATACATCAATTTTTTTGCATTTTTTAGCGGAAAACTTTTATGTCCTTAGTGATGTCTAATTTCAAGTATATTCGTCCTAATTGTTCCATCAGAGCATTTTTCTTTGCTAGTGAAAGTGTACATATCTACGAGAAATTCTGCTCGTACAAAAAAGAATGAATGCTATCTTCCGATTTGTGCATGAATCGCAGACAAAATTAACGTATCTAAATTATCAAATTATTTCTAAATTATCTACTCAAAAACAAATCCTTTTTCTGTTACTTAAACGTAAAATCATTAAAGAATGAAGAAAAATAGGAAAAATCTTGGAATAATTTTACAAGAAAACGTCAAACCCTTCATGAAACGATCAAATATCGGCCACAATTAAAGATTCTCAATTCCCCTGTCACATAGACACACACTCATTTAACAGCATACATCTTAAACGTACCCATTTCTAAATATTCGTCAAATAAGTGTAAGGGAGGAACAGTATTTAATTTATGATCCTGTTCCCAACGAGGAGACAAATCCGAATCACCAGTCATATATCGACGCCATTTGTTCGAAATAATCCTAGCAGAATGGATTAATAATTCCGAGAACAATTTCATCAAGCATTCAAAGCAAAGCATACATACAATGAAGCAGCCATATTGATGTGGAAAGAGTCAAAATTCCCTCAGTCTAGTTTCTGGTCTCAAAAAATTGACGCCGAAGAAACTTTCTCACCATTATAAGGTGCGAGACGAAAAGTTCGAAGCCAAATTAGACATTTTATTTCATCCACATCTGTGAAAAATCGACTCCACGTATAGCGACTAAAATTTAAAAACATCGCTAGTACTATTTAAAATTCACAAGCCTCTAAAAGCATAAGCTGATAAGAAATTTTGAAAATTTTTTGTAAGATTCTGAAAGTTTCAAAAATTCTGAAAATTTCCCAAAAAATCTTTCGTTTTTCTTCAGTTATGAGGAATAGGCCATGTAATACATTCGTTTTAAACGAGCGCGGCACGTCATTATTTACGAATAATTTATAGCTTTTTTGCTACATATCTTTCTGTTTCTGTCTGTCTTTGTCTACATAAATAATCTGACGAAATCTGACTTCTGCTGACAATTGTAGACACATGCAATCACCATAAGCATGACTAATTTATGATCATACATGAAAGAGGGGAATATGGGAACCCCACCTAAAGTTGGTAGTCCCCGTCACTCGAAATCAGAAAATTATTGACCCTTTTTTATAAAAAAATGAATTTTCCAGCCGTTTCTAGTTGTTATTTCGCCGTTTTTGGCTAAAAATTGGATGTCATCTACCCAACCCTCCTGGAAAATCGCTGAGACCCCCACACCCGAAATTTCGAGCCGTTACACGCACGGATATGATCAGAAATGCACAGGGTGGGGGTTTGGAAGAGGGTAGACCACCCAAAACGGAAAAATGGAAAATTTCCTCGGGATAATGAGGCAAAAACGGATTGAAATTGAAAATATTCTGCTTCAAATTGACCAGACCTATGTGAAACATAGTTTAAAAGCTATTTGGACACTTATCTCAATACTTAAGGTCATTTTGGCCCAAAAAGCCCAATTCTTGACCCCCTCCAGATCGGCCGTGCTGTGCATCTATGGTTATGATGCACGAATAAAACAAAGCACGTGGTCCATTAACCAGTTGTTTTTGTAGATTCGATAGACTTTTCGGTGTAGGTATCTAAAATTTTTCTTCTCCATTCGGCTCGATTTTCCCTATAATTACTTTATAGAAATTTCAAGTGGGAGACTTTTGTTAAGCGTTCTCATTCAGGTCATGAGAATGCGAGTAAGCATATACATAATTGAGAACATAAAACACGTAATGAAATGTTTTTATATTAGGGGCAAAAAATGATGGAGTATTACTTACGGAAACATGATTTCCAAGCAGCTGCTCACAAATTGCTTTCCAATCATTATAACACTGAGTTGTATCAATAATTCTACCATACAACCACCTGGATCGCACTGAAAAGGCAACACATGTAAAAATCCGTAAGTTTGTCGGAGCGCGCTTCGGCACGGACTGTTATGGATCATATACAAAGAAGCGGTAATTGATAGAAAACGTTGACTTTACATAAATGAAGCAGTTCTCAGGGAATTACAGAAATACGAAGCTAAAAACAAGTAGGTATTTAAACGATAATTAATATAATAACAATGAGCCAATTGAGGGATTTAGAAAATTTATTTATAAAAATTCAAATTTTATGATTTTAATGGATGGAAAATTTTAAAAAATGTCGGAAAATGCGGTTTTTCGCCATCTATCTCAATGAAGTTTCCGAAATATAAATCAATTTATCTTAGGCCCGTCTCCTTGGACAAAGCCCGCTTACGGGCCTGGGTATAACATTGTACGTGCATATAAAAAGTATGCAGGTGCTACACTTTATTTCACTGGAATCAAAAGGTGATTATTGCCTAAAGTGCGAGAGAGCACTAAATGTTATTCAACGATCAATGAACCGCTGGTCGATACGGAGATCAAACATTATCTGTCAACAAAAACAACGAAATTTCAGCAGCTTATTGTCCGAGGATCATCAATCTCAAACCCCAAGCGCATGTATGCAAATGACAACGAAACAGTTCAGTAAGACCCATTTAATGAGAAGGACTGTAACACATATTTCTACAACATACCGGCTCTTGAGGATAGCCGAAGAGATAGTTTGCCTTGACAAATGGCACGGTGGCAAACCTACAGAAGAAAAAATTATGATATTTACTGCCAGACTGCACGGCATGGGAAATGTGGGAGAGATGGAATTATAGAGTGACTTAAATTTTCCAAAAACAGCCGAAAATAGGTAAAAAATTGGCCCTTCACGCGCGAAATAGTGTTTTTCCGGCGTTTCATATTGTCGAAATTTATTCAAAATCGCTTTTGGCGTGACTATTTCTCAAAAATATTTATAATTTTCGACAATTTTGTACGTAAAAATCATTATTTCTTCGGACTTATAGCGAAGATTTCAAGAAAAGCGCCAGAAAAATTGAGAAATTTAGACAGGAAGACGTTTAGAAGTTTGATGAAGTACTGTTTGATTTCTTGTATGCATTTGTACATATCTCTATCGAAAACGTTTAAAAGTTTTGCTTGAATATAGAAGAAAACATGTTGAAATAGCTGTTTCAGCTCTTGAAATCGTTTTAAAACCTATTTTTGAGCAAAAAATGGCTTTCAGGCCGCCAAAAAGTATATAAATGTCATTAATAGAGTTATATGCCCAACAAAAATTTGAGAAGTTATGATCACTGACGGCCAAAAATCATTGCAAATTATAATATTTATTCTTTATCTCGCAAACTATGTAGGGCCAATAAGGAAGGGGCTGCCGCCTTCCGCCCCTCAAAACCGTCCCTGACTCCTTTACAATCACCACAAATATAGATGCACAGCATGGCCGGCCTGGGAGCTAAATATTTTGTAAGAACAATTCTACGTCGGAAAAACGATATCGCTTGAAACAATGGTTTTTGGACATTGGTGACAAACAGTGGCGGGCGGATCAAGGATTTTTTGAGGGGGAGCTATATCCCGACTTTTCTAAAAACAGTCAAAAATAGGTCCGAAAATTTGGGCCTTAACGCGCTGAAATAGTGTTTTTTCGGTGTTTGTACATTGCATTCTTTACGCCAAAATCGACTTTTGAAGCAAGATTTTTTCGAAAAATTTTAGAATTTGAGACAATTTTGAAGTGACGGAAAAATCGGCTAATTTCTTTGACTTTTACAAAAATCTGGCGCATTGCACGAGAAAATTTGTGAAATTACAGGCGGATAGACGTCTAGAAGCATGATTTACTGCTTGACTCCATTTTTATAGCATTTGATGCGAAACATTGAAATTTACGATTGAAAATAGAAGAAAACCATGCAAAAATAGAACAGATAATGGCTTCCAGGTCGCCAAGAAAGTTAAGAAATGTCATTAATAGATATCATCCGACGCGTAGCGCCGGAAAAATTTGAGAAATTATGGTCACTGACGGCCAACATCATTGCAAATTGCATATCCAGCTGATGTGAACATGAGACATTAGAACTGGCAACATTAGATAGACAGAAGTGTCTTCTTTCGAATCGTGTGAAAAATTTTGGCCAGATATCAATTGCTTCGAGAGCTACGGCAATTAGTTTACACCCTACTTTAATATTGTTCAATGGCCAATAGCGTCATTGGTCCTGCCTTTATCAATTTGCATCCTATTTTTCGACGATGTCCTGCAAATTTTTGCACTCAGTAGGAAGCGTATCTACTCTGGGGTTTTAAAAATGTGCTGCCTAATTTTTGTGAAGGTTTTATTGTCAAAACAGGTCAAAAAAAGGACTCCTACATACTCAGTAACGTGATACAAATGCGGGAACTCGGAGGTTAGAACAATATCAAGGTAGCGAGGTGTTAACAAGTAGCCGTAGTGCATGTGTCGCATGGTAGCTGGCCAAAATTTTTACACGATTCGAAAGATGTCACTTCTATCCATCTAATGTTGCCAGTTCTAACGTCTCATGTTCACATCAGCCGAAGATTATGCCCCGTTGTTAATTGGAATGTAAGCCTTTTTTTGGCCCACCCATATATATATATGTGTATATATATCCTTCTTCAACGCACAAAACATAACTATCCCGCCTTTTTTGGACTAAGCGCTGCTTATTCCTTTTTAAGGACAGGAAAATAGCAGCATATTCTTTTGATACTCAGGAAAACGATTACATTGCGATTCAAACGCAGACATGCACATGGAGGCTTGGGGGTTCGCAGGGGCGGATTTAAGGGAGGGGCGCAGGGAGGCGCCCCCATTGGCCCAAAATATATGGCGAGATAAAGAATGAACATGTAATTTGCAATGATTTTTGGCCGTCAGTGACCGCAATTTCTCAAATTTTTCGGCGCCGCGCGCCGGATATCTATTAAAGACATTTATTTATTTTATTGGCGACTGGAAAGCCATTTTTTGCTCATGGATCAGGTTTCAAAACAATTTCAACAGCAGGAACGCTATTCCAGCATCTATTTTCAATCAAAAATGTCCAACGTTTCGCATCAAATGTTACAAATACAAGAAATAAAGCAGTAAATCATGCTTCTAACACCTTACCCTCGAAATTTCACGATGTTCCGGCGCTTCGCGTCAGATTTTCGGTCAAATCGGAGAAATAAATTTAGTGATTTTTTCGCACAAAAATTGTCAAAAATTTCAAAATTTTTCGAAAAATATTGCGCCAAAAGTGATTTTATGTAAAACTATACAATGTAAAACGCCGAGAAAACGCTCTTTTGCGCGTGAAAGCCAAAATTTTAAACCTATTTCTGACTGTTTTTAAAAAGAGTTGGGGTACCGCCCTCTCTTAGGAAAGTCCTAGATCCGCCACTGGGAGTCCTGATCCCTGCAGAACAGAAATAATAATTTCGTGGTGAAAATGAGGCAAAGCTGGTGGCCAAAAATGGATGAGAATTGAAAAGTTTCTGCAAAACTGCTACCAATTGACCATAAACTATGTAATAATGTAGTTTTAACACTATTGTAGCGCTTATACTAGTTTTTGAGGTCATTTTGGCCCAAAAGCTCAATTTCTAACCCTCCCAGATCGGCTATGCTGTGCATCTATGCTCACACGGTATATTTTTGAGTCCAGAAAGGCTATAAAGCTAATTTTCTGAGCCAAAAACTATATGGCGATGTACTTTCGATAAAAATAGTAAAATAGTAGCTATCAGCTTTTTAAAGCTCAGAAGGAAGTAACACTCGTAGCCTAAAATGCAAATTTCTTACACAGACGCAGTAAAAATGACTTTACTTTCCTTTAAAGAAAGCTATGTAGAAAAGAGACGAGTTGAAATTAATAAATTCGAACATGAACACTTTAAACGTATAGCTGTCTTCGAATTGCGAGTCCGTCCTAGGGCATTCCCAGGCAGTTAATTTCCAGGCAAGCCTCTGATAGATCTAAAAATAGAAGAAAAAATAAGCAGAAGCATAGAATTGGAAAGACACCCCGGATTTTTTTCGCTTGCTTTTTTCTAAAGGTATACTAGGCCCCCGCCCTCGGTTACAGGGCCTAAGAAAAACATAGTGAAACTAAGAAAAGATTATCCTCTCGAATTGAATCATATAGTCGTAAAACCTTATTTATTCGACACTATGATATTAAATTGAGTTAAAATTAAGCGAACCTATACAGGTGTCATAGGAGCACATGGTTACGCCGGCCAGGGAGAGGAAAAAATCGAGATTTGGGGTCAGGGAGGGGTAAAATCCAGTTTTTTTCTACAGTAAAACTGAGTTTTGGGCTACTTTTACGTCAAAACCGCTTGAAAATCCATTATTTTTGGCTCAAATTGCTCGACAGTACCTCAACTTTTGGACCCTTTCAGCGGGCGGGGGAGCAATACCCCCTCTCCCCAATTCTCTATGTGCATGTATATGACTCGGTAGTTCTGGATTCAGTGAGTTGAGCACAAATCGAAATAAGTCAATTTTATACAGAATTTCATCGTAAGTAAGGCAATTGGGCAAAAATAAGTATAAGATTCAATCGATTATTTTTAGAAAAGGACAATCAAAATGCCGACAATTTCTGTATCAGCCAAAATTTTTCGATCCGTCTCTGTATGTTAGCTAGCGCACATTAATAGGGGTAATGAAAAGCTTTTTTTTACGACATACATGGGGTACTAAACTCCATTTATCGAGCTCTTGCAATTTCCGATTAATTTTATGAATGGAACACACCCGCCAACCCTCTATGCGTCAGCGGAAAATGGACTGGTTAGTAAACGTTATAGTATTTTTTCTCATGTTAGCCATGGCTTTCCTGATTTAGAAATAAATTTGATTATGAGAAAGAGCCAAATAATTCAATTGATATTCGAATGGAAAATTTTCTAGATGAGAGCGTGCATTGGAAGGTATTACAATAGTAGACCTTGATCAGTTTCTATTCGATTCTCAAGCTCCAATTAATAGCGAAAACAAAAATTACATTTCCTTTTCGCTACGCAATGTAAGCTGACATGCTAGATTTTTGCGTAACAACTTCAAGTTTTTCATTCAAAGTTCTCTTCTATCATGCGATCTGCAAGCAAAGAATAGAAAAAATGATTTGAAAAATAAAAAAATAATATAAAAATAAAATTTATATAAAATAAAATGAAAAACAAAAAATTTAAAGAAAAAACAAACCATTCCTAAAATTTTAAATTATCTAATAAAAGAAGTATGTAGGAGTGGTCGCCTACTTTGTTCATTTCAAAGACTGTCTAATGTAATAATGTGATTAAAAGTGCCCAGCCTGAATAAAAGATTGATTGGAGATTAGCAGGACAAATTCTGCAAATTATCTTCCAAACACTGATTTTTTCATAAACCACGCCAATAGCATTTTTAGTCCCTACCAGTGATGGATTGGTAACTCATTTTCAGTAGGGGCCGGTGCAAGTACTAATATTTCTATTGTATTATACAATTTCACCGAACTACCTCAATTCCGTATACAAGAAATGCTTCCTATACCTATATTTCACGCGTAATTAACTATACTGCATGTTCTATTGCATTTAGCTACAATTGCTAAGTCTGCTGCTGATTAAAAATAGACCAATGCTTACTAATTTGCTATTTTGAGTTGAATCGTAGGTGCTCTGAAATCGTGCGCGTAAATATGAGTGGAAGAAGGCCGCAATCAAGTCTAGAATTTTTTAGCAGTAAAGCGTGAATATTTTGTGGTGAAAAATGAACGAAAATTATTCAAAAAGGATAGAGTATTTACAGATTTTAAAATTTTTTTGTTATTCTCAACTATTTCTCTTTCTGCGATATTTCTATCGAGATTTGGATCAATACATTATACAAATGCTTAAAATTTTACTCCTCCCAGAGTTCCAGCTCAGCTACCTCAAAAACCCTAAGCCTAAAATTTTTGCTCGTAATACAACTTTAAATTTAGTGATCTTAATTGCATCATGAATGATAAAAAGTCGTGGTATCCACTCACGTGCACAGCATGGGAATTCTGGGGAGGGAGCAGTGTTTTTTTTTGTACAAGGTCCGTTTGTACATGTATATACAAAGATGGTCCCTAAAAAGTCTTTGTACATTTCAGTACACACAAATTTTTGGGTACTATAATATCTTACAGTAACGATTTTAGTGTGGCAAAAACACAGTTGTTCGACCTTTGGTTACGTATTTTAGCAATTTCTAGGTTTCTAGAGGGCAAAAATCAGTAATAATCGTCTCAAAACGGCGCGCGAAGCGCCAAGAAATTTGACATTTTTCCTTTCAAAATGCAATTTCTGAAATTATAAAGATATATAGAACACACAATTGCTCATTTCGGCGCGAAGCGCGAGAATTTTGCGAATTTCGAACCTTTTTTTGCAGTTTTTGTCTTCCGAAAAATCTTTGTACATGTACAAAGACGGTCCCCAAAAGTTCTTTGTACATCGCGTAAAATCTTTGCCGAATACAAAAAAACCGTGGGAGGGAGGGTGAAATTTTAAAGTGCCTTTTTGGGCCTAAAAATGGTGGATACGCGTCAAAAACATCGTTTTTCGGCGTTTCTGACAATGCTCAATCTCTAAAGCATAAAAACATTGGAAAATTTCAAATAAATCATAAAAAAAATTAATTGAACAATATATAGTCAAATCATGAGTAAATGGCACGAAGCGCTGAAAATTTGACACTTTTGAGCAAATAGATAGCTATAAATGCTTAGAAAAGCAGCTTTTCTACGGCTTTTCAGAAGTTTTTTGGGAACTTCCGGAAAATCGCGAATTCTAGGGGGAAGAAAAATTTCTGCGGGGGGGGTGGAAATTTTTCTAGGGGGTGAGACCCCCAAGATCATTTATGACCAGGACCCCAAATTATTAAGCTGTCATGTACAATACATAATAAATAAAAATCTAATATGGTGTCAACAATACCTTGCCTAAAATCATGATGCAAATAAGGTTAATGAAGGCACCCGTAAACGAGGTGATTAAAGAGGCTCTTGAGCGTAAAAACGGATCGATTTCTTCTTCTGAGCGCATATTCAACAACAACGCGGTATACTATGACGCCAAAAACGAATACAACGACTAAGCATAGCTAAACGATATAAAAAAGAACTAAATGAACAGATGTAACAGGGGGATGGAGGATCCCCTTTTTCAAGATTGGTCGTCCCTCCATCCTCCGAAGCCATAAAATTTTTGACCCCCCCCCATTTTTCGAAAAATCTCAATGCTTCGACCGTTTTTTAGGTGTTTTTGACCGTTTTTGGCCAAAAATTGGAGTTCATTCACCCCCCTCTTAAAAATGGCCGGGGACCCCCAACCGAAATTTCGAACCATTCCATAATTAAAACAAAACATCTTATAATTTAATGGATTAAAAACAAAATATCTTATTAATTTCTAACAACGTATCTTTTGTTCTCATACCTCTGTGTTGCATCCAATTTCGTCAAAAATTTCATTAAAATTCCTTTTTATTAAAATTTGATTATTTATCATTCAAAAAATGTTTTTCGGATCATTACAAATAAGGAAAAGCGAGCGACGTGTGAAGACACTTACGAAGAATACAACCGTGATTCCTGAGCCAACAAGTCTAAAAATGCGGCGCGAAAATGGCATATACGGTTCCCATTCCTAAAATTAAACTAAATTCTGCTAAGACGTACACAGTAATGGGCGCATATACTATCTTTTCTAATTATTTGAAAAGCTAACTTAGAATTGTCATAGAAATTGGTGACGGGCCGTATTTGGCGAGGGCAGGAGGGGTCGACCGTTATCCTTAGTCGGAAATTTTTTTGAAAAGTAAGATATCATAAATGAAGATGGAAAACTGCAATGTCTTTATCGCAAAATCTGGAATTTTCGTATTTTCCATAATTTAAGCCTAAGCAAGGACCAAAGAATGGACACTTTTTATAGTCTCTTCAAGTATGAAAACAATTTTTTTCAATGATCTCAATGGAAGGAGCATAGTCAGAAAACTTCGCAACGCGGTTTTTGCGAGCTATTCCGACGAATCTCCTGAGAGCGATGGACCAATGGCGTTGGGTCATACCCCTTTCCCTGGCCGAACTTGACATGGGTTTGGGTGACGCATTAGATTAAAGTGACTGTTATGCGACCATTTACTAACATCTATTCTACCACATTCCTCCGGAAGCAAAAACTTCAAATGGATTTTTCAAAGCCCTCCCGAAATTAGAAAATTAAGTTATTTTCCAGTCAATTAAAAATATTGAATTGTCGTTCAATGTTTATAGGTGGTGCTTTTTTCAATTTTTAAATTAAAAATTGAGCTTGCATCTCGTTATGACCAGTTTTTGAAAAACTTTGGATCTTGGGTTAGCTACTTTCTTACCCGAAAAACGCTAGTTAAATATTGCAAGACGTTACATTACTGGTCCAATAATTTACTTTGGAAATCTTGAAACAAAAGATCGACTCCAAAATAAGTTTTGATATAGCAGTACGATTTAACAACTAGCTGGAGAATTTTTGAGATTCGATTAAGTGAACGGGATCCAGTAGGCAGTACAGCAAATGACGTAACGAATTTTGACAGAATGGTCATGGCCAGAAAAATTTAAAAAATCAATGTTTGAAATCAACTTTGTATGCAAACATAATTCATACATGATTCCTGCAAACTGTCATTAAACAATTGCTCGCCTAATTGATAGATAGCGGATGTTTTACGACTAAAAATGCTACGATTACAATTCGTTTACATACAAACAGGGCCGTATCTAGGGGGAGGCGGCCGCCCTCTCTTGGCTGAAAAAAATTTCTTGAAAGGGTGATGATGCACGGTAAGATGGAAAAATTGCCAAATTCGGTGCTTCGCGCCAGATATGATGTATTTTCCATAATTTTGGCTCATGCGCTGTTCAAAAACATACTTTTTAAAGCATTTTGAGTAAGGAAAAATTTGTCTGAAAAGTTTGCAGTTCATGATCTCAATGGATAGAGCCAGTGTTTTTTTGTACAACGTCCGTTTGTACATGGCCAAATATGGTCCCTAAGTCTTTGTACATTTCGTACACACAAATTTTAGGTACTATAATATGGTACAGTAGCTGATTTTGTGGCAAAAGCAGAGCGTTCGACCTTTGGTTACGTATTTTAGCAATTTCTAGGTTTCTGAGGGCAAAAATCAGCAATAATCTTCAAACGGCGCGAAGCGCTAAAAAATTTGGCATTCTTCCTTTTCAAATGTAATTTCTAAAATTATAAAGATATATAGAATTACTACTAAATTGCTCATTTCGGCGCGGAGCGCCGGGAATTTTAGCGAATTTCGAACTCCTTTTTTGCAGTTTTTGTCTTCCGAAAAATCTTTGTACATGTACAAAGACGGTCTCTGAAAAGTCTTTGTATATCGCAAAAAATCTTTTTGCCAAATACAAAAAAAACCGTGGATGGAGCATGTCGAAAAACGTCGAAAAATGCGGTTTTTGCAAGCTATCCCGAAGAATTACCCGAAATGTAGATCAATTTATGTTAGTCCCCCTTTAGTCGAATCCCGATAAGGGCTCATGTACAAATATCTAAATTTTTTATGCTAGGCTGTATTAAAAAATTGCATATTCGCGATGTAAAACTGCGCCTCTTTATATCTAGACGCTACGCTCTGAATCCGCGAAATGCGCATTTTATGCATATTTTAATTCAAATCAGGCTAAAGCAAATACGTCGAACTCGGATATAAGCATTACACCTGATAAGGTCTAAATTGCGTAGTCTTAAAGCCGAGCTGTGTCTTATAAGTAAGCACATACGCTTTACTTGAAAAAATGACGTGCTAAGTAAGGAGTTCAGAAATTATCTATTATCGGTAAGCTTGTTTTATTTTTTATTTTTCATTATATGCAATATATGTATTAGCAGACCACAGTTAGCAAAGTCAACGTATTTGCAGAAAATATGTACAGAAATTCACTCTTTGTCCGCAGAAATTTATATATTAATCAGTTGAAGTGGTCGCGTTTTACAGTCATGTACTAAAGTGTCTTATAGCCGTGCGTCTTACAGCCCTTGCTTTATATGTATTAAGTATATGCAATGTAGCAAGTCGGCTGCGTCTTATAGTATTACAGCCGAGTGTATCATAAATGCATATAGCAATACGTAAAAATCGAACGAAGCATGAT
>JAVLUZ010000822.1:280453-493784 GCA_036768485.1 Mermis nigrescens | reverse complement strand
TGGCCCCGAATTTTTCGTTAAAGGCCAATATTGGCCAATATACGTGCATTAGGGGCCAATATTAGCAAGATTCAAAATTCTTAAAGCTTCGCATCCTGTGGGTTTCGAACCCCGTACTCTGATGTTGGTAAACTCACACGAGCACACTGCGCCATAGCCAAATTGTGATAAAGATTCTGAAGAATGATACTAATGCTATCTGTTATATACAGTATACACAGTAGCTATTCTTTGTTTGAAAGAGATTGCTTATCCTATCTTTTATGCCTATGTAGTTTGAATTGTATGGTAGGTATTTCTAATTGTCGTTGGTTTGCCTTATGTATTGCAAAATCCTACATATGTACCTACATAAATACATATGTACGTACATGTGTGCATAAATATTCTAATGCCATGTCAGTATGCGATTTCAAATAGCTAGGTAGAGGTTACCTACCTATGTAGCAGGACAATAGGTACGTATAAAGGTACCTATGTACGCAACTATAGTGTTTCATTTGATCGAGGGTTTTTTGAAAAGTTTAAAGTGGCTACATAAGTGTTTTATACTAATGCGACAGCAAATATGTATATTCTACAGAATATCGAGTTGCATTATGATCTTTGATACTGCTAAGAGGCAAGACTGCATCATATAGGTATGTACTTATAGGTCACTTTTTGTAGCCTGGTTTATGCGGACTAAATTCAGCGGAAAAGCTTTCCAATAAACGAAACAGACTATACTTAATTCTGGTCATACAGATTCGGCGTGTGATATCTTACGCTTTACGGTAGGTTGAAATTCGCTTTAACATTTACTTCAATGTAAATAGTATTTTTATCAGCAGGTTCTAATTTTTCTACATAATATGTTTATCATTATTTACTGTATTTTTATTGATATTGGCCCCTAATGCACGCGTTATTGGCCAATATTGGCCTTAACGAAAAATTCGGGGCCAACATTGGCCAATAATCAGTGCCCCTATGGCGAAACTACTTATGAATTTTGGTTCCAATAGCACTCTGTACATAAATCACAACAACAAAGAGCTCTTATCCGGGCTGTCATCTACTATAAAAATTATGTAATAATTTTTATAGGTTTTTGGTTCGAAAGAGGAATTATGAATTTTGAACGAAATGATAAATAAAAGGTTTTACCCAATAGAATCTGGCAAGAATTAAGGTCGAGGCCGGCCACTTCCCAATCCTAAACTGCCTGCGGTATAATGCACCTCTAGACAGCTAATTTTCTAGCTTTTACCAATTCAAACCAATATGTACAGTCTAAGGCGCTGATAAAGTCGAAGAAGACACGCCAGTAATTAAAAAGGCAACTCTTGCCACAACCGCACCAATCATTCCTTGGAGGGGGGCCTACAGTAATATTTGAAGAGAAATAGAAAGAAATGTTATTTATAAGAAATTGGCGCTACTTGCGCATGGATTTTTCCGGTCTCTGCACAGGCTCAACGTGAATAGCGGTCATGTCGCCTATGTTTTAATTGTAAAGAAATGATAGGGGCAGGCACGTAGCTGGCCCTCCTATTTTGGGGGGGGGGACCAACACCAATTTTGGGGGGTCTAAGCCAGAAATAGCACAAAATAACGTGTGAAAAAACCTATTTTTCCGTTTTTTTCTGAATTTTGGGGGGGGGTCCGGACCCCCCGTTCCCCCCCCCCCACAGCTACGTCCCTGGATAGGGGAGTTATAGGGGGGTTCCACAGTAAAAGGTCGCATCTTTGTATCTCTCGCAACACATAGCGACAAGAGTCCAACCAATTGACACTGCGTGGTCGGAATGCCTCCGCATGTCATACTATCGTGATCTGAAGATGGCTGGCTCGCCAAAATGGAACTAAAAGACCGGATGGTCGGAATAGGCGCACTAAGGTGCGTAATAGCCGTAAGTGTAAACGGCACGTGTAGATACACTATCTACACGAGTAACGAGCAACGGGTTAAGAATTCGTATTACGAGGGTTTCACCAGGGTTTCCGTAGGACTCATAAGAACTCATTTTTTACGAGTACTTTTTGGACCTTTTTACGAGAACTCGTAATAAAATGTATATCTTTCCTGTTTCGTATGACATTCTTCGTTAGTCATTGTCTCTGTTTTAAACAGCATAATTATGTAATTAATTGCAGATTTTATGCCGCTCGATAGAAAAACATAGAAAGTGTTAAGAAATGTTTGGGATTTAGTCAACAAGAATTGATAAGCTTCTCAGAAAATTTATAACTTTAAATAAAAACGAAAATAATATTAGTAATAATAATAATGACGATAACAATAATAATAATAATAATAATAATAATAATACTAATAATAATAATACTAAAACTAATAATAATAATTATTATTATTATTGTTATTATAATACTGATACTAATAACAACAATAATAATAATAATAATAATAATAATCATTATTATTATTATCATTATACTTATAATAATAATTCATAAACGAAATCAATTAAATCAGATTCAGAGACGTTACGAAGCTAAAAGTGTATCACAGCGTATTATTTCAATTTTCAAATTGAACAAATCATTCTTAGTTGTCATTAATACGTACATAAAATATGCAGTCGGCTCTTTTCCGAAGGGAGGGCGATGAAATTCTAATTTTCAGAAATCTAATCAAAAATGTCTGATTTCCGCAATTCATGAAAATATGTCTAAGTGATTGTAATATTTTTCATAAAAAAGCTGCGAAGATTACTAACAAGGGCTAAATAAATAAAATTTTGAATTACTACTCAACAATGCAGCTTAAGAATCGAATTTTATGGGATTTCTCTAGAACATTTTTTGAAGAATTTATTATTTTCAAATGCTAATCTTCTTACCCTTTACATGTGCTGCCAGTATATGTATTATGTAGGTGTGTGCACAAAAGTGAAACAAATTGAGAAAATAGAAATCAGAAAACTATTAAACGCACTAGTCTGCCACTTCTTTATGAGTCCTACGGACCTCTTTTTGATCCGTGATAATATTACAAAATTTTACGAATCTTTTCACTAGTAACATTCGATCGTAATATCTGGTGAAACCGCCCAGTCGTTATTCGTGAAAAAACACTCGTAAAAAGTACTCGTAGAAGTCGTAACTCGTAGCCCGTGGCTCGTAAATCTCAGTTTTTGGTTAAACGGAAATTTGTAGCACTCGTAGCCCGTACTCGTGAAACCGTCACCCGTAACTCGTAGCTTTGTGGTGAAACCGGGCCCAGGTCTTTTCTGGATAAATTAACACGGGTTTCAAACACCTACATACGAGCGTGATGAATCTAGACTCCCAGATCCCGAAAGACCCGCCAGAATTCGACAAACCCCAAAATAGAATTTTCAAATTTTCTATTTTTTCCAGATTTTTTTTATGCCAATATATAGAGCTTAATGAGAAAGTCGAAAAACTGCGTTTTCTGCTATCATCAATTTCCCAAAACACTTTTTTAATTTTTGGAATTTTTAGGACTCCGTAGAAAATAGTCGCGTGGTCCATGTACGACTCTTTTTCCGCCATACCACCATTTTGAAGACCATTTTTCGACCTTTGAAAAATCTTGCACCTCCCCCAGAATTTTGGTGCTGCCCACCTATGCATATAAGTGGAGATAATGGCGGAGAAATTTAACACAAAACCTGCTTTTTAGACCATTCTACTGGAGCGCAAAGTTTAAACCCCTAGATCTAACTCCGTATCGAGTGTGAAAAAAGTTTGCTGGTAAGCAGAAAGTAGCCCTTAAGCCGTAAGTACATTTCTATCAGAAAAAACTTCTTGGGACTCATAACCGGAGTTGTTGGCAGACATCAAGAGGGCGAAAATGTAACCAAAATCTTTCTTTACACCCGCAACTTTTCACTCTTTACACTCCCCCTCAAGAACTAATGCGAAATTCACAACGCAAAAAAATGTTCCCCTAGAAAATTCTATCCTCTACAAATCTATACTGTTAAATTGTATGAGGCATTTACACAGTTGTGTACAAGCTGCAGAAAAAAACCACCAAAATTCGTTATGTGTTACAAAAATAATAAAAAGCTTCAAGTTTTTTAATATCTATCTTTAAAAAAAGCGCATCTCTCAGATGTGTCCCGTTATAGCTGAAGGGGGCTCCGGGCTCATATGTTGGAGGTACCCAAGTATATTATAGGTACGCGCTAACGCGCTACCTACGATAATAAAGTGCAGCCTCGTGCAACTATCAAAATGACTCATTTCACGGATTTTTAATTCTAATATATGCACTTTGTTTTACCGCAGTGAGTAGTAATGAATGCTTTATTCTTTGTCCTAAATAAGTTTTAGGTTTCTAGGATCAGAATGTGCCTTTCGCATTCAAAAGGCTGTATTCACAGTTTGTCCAACATTTATAAATGCAAGCGAATAGTATAAAAATGGATACAGACAAGGTGCGCGATTGTCTGAAATCAAGACCAGCGGTATATAAATAATGCAATAAATGACAGCGCGTAAAAACATAATCGGGTGCGTCCACACGTTGTCGCGATGGGCCATAATCACACCTGGGCGTGGGGGGTTCGGGGGGGGTATGCATCCCCCAAGAAACCAAAATACCCCGCCAGAAATCAAAATACCCCTTGCACCCCCCAGAATTTTCTTGCTGCACACGTATGGCCATAATTCTACTTTTAGAAACATAATTCAATTTTTTAAATTTTTCTCCGTTTTTTTCGCAATTTTTTGATGCCAATGGATAGTGCTCGATGGAAAACGTCGGAAAATGGTGTTTTTTCGCCATACCACTATTTTTAAGGCAATTTTTTGACCTTTGAAAAATCTTGCACCCCCCCCCCCCAGAATTTTCTTGCTGCCCACGTATGGCCATAATTATACTTTTAGAAACATTTTTGACGATTTTCGGCGATTTCGCCCAACCACCAGACCCCAAAATTTTCGTGTACGGGTGCATCTAAATGCCGATCATTCCAACAAAAAAAGATTATCGAATCTCTGAGCGCACAATCTATTCACTTCATCATTGACTTCTATCATAGTGGCGTTTTTCTTATGCGCCAAAATGTAAACTTCCCGCGATTCCGCTTTTCTGGCCGTTAGCCAATAGTCATCTTCCGACTTGGTCAATATGTTGCCATAGTAAGATGACTGCAATATTTCGCGCCTACAAATACGAGTAAAGTAATACTATTTTTACGGTACACATGCATTATGCATGCAAACATGCGATCACACATGGGCGTATGGCTGAACAACCCAAATCGATAGACCACCAAAATTGAATTTTGTTGCTATTTTTGGCAATTTTGCCCCATGGGATCCCAGAATTTGATTGCTAGCCATGTACATATGCATGCGATGCGAGCAACGGTTCAAAATTTTGTAGGGAGTGTCAGCTATGTTTGGCGGAGGATTGAAAAGCATCCTCAATTCGATCAAAAACGGACTAAAGACGGATATTCTCGCCCTTAAGTCAGGAAGAGTACAGGAATTTGACTGGGGGCGCCATTTTATGGGAAAGCCATCCCTATGCTACACGTACGTAAGAGGGTTGTTAACATACATAATCTTGCGGGAGCGAGTTCGGTGGTTTCAACCCCCCATAAATTTTTTCATTCCCCTAGAATAGGCGATTTTTCGGAAGTTTTCAAAAAAATCTTGTATAAAATGTGCTTTTTAAGCGTGTTTAGCTATCAACTTGTTCAAAAGTGTCAAAATTTTCATACACTCATGCTTTGACTATATTTTGTCCAATTTATTCTACTTTTTTGATTTTCTTCGAACCCCTCCCAAATTCCCATGCTGTGTATGTTTGTTTGCGAATGAGGTTCGTTTAGAGAAAATTTCAGTCAAAACGAAAACTATCCAATCATACACGGTGGCCATATGTGGGTAGCGACCAAATTCTGGGAAGGGGCGGGGGAAATGTGTCCCCGAAAAAATCAAAAAATTCAATTCTAGGGTTATCGATTTTTGGGGGAGAAGTCACCGGACTCTGGGGGAGACAATCGTAGATGGGCAGCACCTAAATTCTGGGGTGGGGAGATGCAAGATTATTTTAAAGGTCAAAAATGGTCTTCAAAGCATGTGGTATGGCGGAAAAAACACTATTTTTCAACATTTCTCATCGAGCACTATATTGGCATCAAAAAATCGCGAAAAAAACGACAACAAATTTCGAAAATTGAATTCTGGAGCGTATTTTGGTTTTGGGGAGGGGGTTCTTCGGCCTTTTAGGTAGGGAGGGGGTGCATACCCCAAACCTCTCTCCCACACGCTCCACGTGTAGAGATAGACAACCCCATCTTTAATGGTTATCCCAAAAAGGCTACACCCCAATGTTACGTCATAACAGCGGCTAATATGAACATAGAACTTCGAGATTCTTAACCCCTGCATTGTACCATACTACTGAGTATGTTGATACTCTTTTTGACAATATCTTCAGTCAGAAAGATCATTATAACATTGTCTATACCACAGAGTAGTTAATTTATTTATTAGGTGCAAACAACGCAAGATATCACCAAAAGGGTGAGCAAAACAAGCTTTCCGTGTTTAGACTAAATAAGGATAGAGTATAAACGAAGCGCCGCAGCACCCAACCGCTCATAGCTGGCCAAATTTTTCAAAATGTTTTAGGCAATGATATTTTATCTATCTAATGTAGTAGGTCTCGAAATTCAATGTTCATATTAGACGAAGTTATGACGCATAATATCGGGGTTTAGCCTTTTTGGGCAATCCTGTATTGATAAAATGTCTTTTTTCACATATTCTCAGTGTCCTTGATGACTTTAGTGACCGCAGCTTAGCAACTTTCTGATGCCAGAACTCAAATATTCATTTTCGGCACATTTTTCAATTGTTGCATAGTCTTTTACGCGTATTGTATTTGTTACCCGAAAAAAAATAAATTTGAAAACGAATGGGCAGGACAAGGTCAAAAAATGATAGGATTCCTTTTAGCTTCTCTCTATTTCCACAAATCACGAAAGAATGCTCTTGGAATAGTTAGTATGAGAAACTTTTCCCTTAGTCAGGACAATTTTTTCCGATGTTGAGAAAATGACAAAAATCAAAATTTTCCTGCAAAGTGTACCCGAAATTCGATCAAGAAGTTGCAATGAAAACAGTTTTCATGCTTTTTTATCTTAGCACACTTTCCTAAGATTATTTTTACTCAAAACAGCTGTGCGGCTGACCCCTCGCAGATCGGTCGTGGTGTGAAATTACGGCTATAGCTCCTTTAGATCGATAACATAGTACGGTCAACATAGGTGGGCGGCACCAAAATTCTGGGGGAAGGGGTGCAAGATTTTTCAAAGGTCAAAAAATGGCCTTAAAAATGGTGGTATGGCGAAAAAACTCCATTTTTCAACGTTTCTCATCGAGCGCTATCCATTGGCATCGAAAAATTGCGAAAAAAGCGAAAAGAAATTTAAAAATTTAATTCTGGGGGTATTTTGGTTTTGAGGGGGAAGGTGCATAACCCCCTTAACCCCCACACCCAGATATGACTGTCAAGTGAATATGTGGAAACATCAGGTATTGCAAACAAAATCTTTAGGCATGACAGAAAACCCAACTCAGTTAACCAAATTATCAATGAAAATTGAAAATTTTTACGCAAGTACAGAAATATCTTTATAAGATTATACCTTTTCGCGGTAAGTAATCTATTTCGTATATCGTAAACAACTTGTAGCACAGAACGGAAAATTCTGAAGATGAAATAAAGACGATCTTATGTAGCTCATTTTTGAATCCTTCACTCAAAATCATCCGATTTCAATAAATCAGCATAAAACAAAAAGTTCTTATGAAAAAACTCGAAACTCAAATGGTGTAATGCATTCAATTGGTGAAGCGAAACCCCATGTCGAATAATCAACCGTGCGTATAAATGCATACATAACTAATCATGCATGTTTATAAGATAAGTTTGTATGCATTGGTAAAAAATTTGAGTGGCAGCTGGAACCATAGATGCACAGCATGGCCGACCTGTGGGGGATCAGCCGGTCTAGTGAGGGTCAAAAATTGAGTTTTTTAGCTAAAATGACCTAAGAAACTGGTATAAACGCTAAAATAGCGTTAAAACTACGTTATTACACAATTTCTAATCAATTTGAGGCACTTTTGAAGAGAATGTCCAATTTTCATCCGTTTTCGTCCTTCATTTTGCTTTTTTGCCCCATTTTACCATGAAATTTTTCATTTTTTCATTCTGGGAGTCTAGAGCTCCCAAATCCCCCATGTGCATGTCTGGCTGGACGTATTGCATTTTATGTTTTCGATCAGCGCAAATTTTTGCTCAAAATTCAGGATGGCAGAAATCTCACTCAACTTTAGGGATGCGGCTGAGGAGACTATAGAATCTGGGCGAAGTTCATTAAGGCATCTACGGCACAGGACTTTTGAAGTCTGGTGTTGAAATCCCCGCGAAATTGCCTTCTCGGGTTCAAAAATTTTTACGCGTCAGAAATATACATGATCGGGAATGGGGTGGAGGTTTCTCCCATACGCGCAAAAAGTTTCACTCCGCGAAAATGTTTTCACCCACAGAATTCGCGATTTTCCAGAAAAAAAACCAGAAAACATCCTTGCAAGCGTTTGTAGCGATGTCTTATAGCTTAAAAGAGTCAATTTTTTCGGCGCTTGAGCCAAATAGTCATTTTTGACCGTTGAGTTAATTTTTCCTGAAAATTACTTAAATTGCTATCGTCTAATAAGAAAGAGCGCCGTCAAAAACACCGGAAACGATGTTTCTTGCTTTAATTTCCCAGAATTCTCATGCCAAGCATGTATGGTAAAAAATGTAGGTAATTAAGATAGAACAAAGCATGTTAAAATTCATAATATTAATTAATAACAGTCAATATCTTCGAGTCAAAAGATTGCAAAATAGCTTGAAACAACACATTTTCAATGTTTTCTGAAAATAAAAATAAAAACTGCGAGGCCAGCACCCATTTCACGGATTCAAACCAAACAAAAGAAGTATGGCGGGTTTCCCTCCATACGTGGACGTGGGTTAGTCTGGAGATCTAGACCATATATGACGGCGGTCAAATTCTGGGGGGGGGGGTGGTCCGATGGAGCGAAATTACCAAAAATAGCGTCGAAAATTCAATTCTGGAAGGTATATCAATTTGGGAGGTCTGGAGCATAAGTGGGCGGCACCAAAATTCTAGGGGTGCAAGATGTTTCAAAGGTCAAAAAATGGCCTTGAAAATGGTGGTATGTACACCTGGGCGTGGGGGGTGGAGGTTTGGGGGGAGGGGTATCCACCCCAGGAAACCAAAATACCCCCCCGGAAATCAATTTTCGGAATTTGTTTTTGTTTTTTTTCAATTTTTTGATGCCAATGGATAGTGCTCAATGAGAAACGTTGAAAAATGGTGTTTTTCACCCTACCACCATTTTTAAGGCTATTTCTGACCTTTAAAAAATCTCGCACTCCTCCAAAATTTTCTTGCTGCCCACGTATGGTGGTATGACGAAACAACAATATTTTTCAACGTTTCTCATCAAGCACTATCCATTGGCATCAAAAAATTGCGAAAAAAACAAAAAAAAATTCCAAAAATTGAATTTTGGGGGTATTTTGGTTTCTTGGGGGGATGCATACCCCAACCCTCCACGCCCAGTTATGGTCGGGATATGGTCTAGATTCTAAATCCCCGAGAATCTGAAAGACCCCTAAAATCGATAGGCCCCTTGAACTGAATTTTTGGTGCTATTCTTGGCGATTTCGCTCTACCGCTTTTCAGAATTTTGTTGTTACAATTCAGCGTACCTCACGTCGCACATTTTTCCGTATAACCGATAAGGATAGTTCGTCGAGTTTAGCACACACTTTATCGATCGGTCACTCGCGTCGTAGCAGACATAGGAAAAAGACGTTGAAATTGGAATGGACGATTCAGACGCCGCAGTCGCTCCAGAGGTCGAAGGTCGAGCACCGCCGCTGGCGACTATGTCGCCCAGTCGCGAAGCTAACGACGTCATTTCAACACCAATAGTCTCGTCCAGGCTGGAACAAAGGTACAAAAAGGTGAAGATGAGAAGGATAAAAACTTGAACAAAAAATTCATAAATGAGGCTGCAAAACAAAAAAAAATAAAAAGAGTCAGCAAAAATCTGAACTAAATTTAAAAAAAGGTTAAAATGAAATTATTGGATTAGGTACCAACTCTAAGAGAACGACAATTTTGGGCGGACGAGGTCAAAGAGCGAGGTATGCGTTAAAATTTTTTAGGATAGAAACTTAGACTTACGTATTATGTTGATAATTGTTCGAGGTACTTATATTTGCCCTTACTAAATTCCAACACTCAACAATTCATAAGCTTTGCTGAGGAATGCTCGACCTATGTTGCAGCACAGGATGTCTCAGAAAAAATGGGCGACAACAGAGTTCTGTGTTAAAGCGAAAATTTATTACAGTCAAAATTGACCGAATAATTTTTGGTAGGGCCAAAATCAACTTTTCGACTTTTCTTGTCAAGCTCTATCCATGTTGCATCAAAAAATCGATGACGAAAATTGAGTGCTGGGGAGAATACTGGATTCTGCCCCAACCATACATGTATATTGTGGGAATTCTGGGAAATTAGCCCCGTAAAAATTGCATAAAGTGCCTTTTTGGGCTGAAAACGATGGGTACTTGTCAAAAACACTATTTCCTAACTTTTCGGACAAAGCTCGTGCTTTATAAAACATGAAAACATGAAGGAATTAGAAAAAGTTAGTGTAAATTGGACCAAATACAGTCTAAAAATGAGTAACTGGCGTTATGTAAGTGTCGAAAATTTTGCACGTTAGTGTCAAAAATTAGTAAAAAAACGCATTCCCGATTTTTTTGAAAAACAATAATGCTGGGGGTCACAGCCACTTTGAGGGGGAGGGGTCAATTAGCAATTCTATGGGTCGAACCCCTGAAGAAAAAATGTATTCTGAATTTTCTCCCTTCACCACACGTCCGTGTACGGTATTAAACGACAAGTAAAGTGAATTCGCCTAAGCCACTCTAGTTTGAACGATTCTAAGGTGCAATTTTGCAAATATATGCAAATTAAATTTGTGTAAGTTCTTTACGATAGCCGAAAATTTACATCCCATAAACAGAAACAGGGGCGGATTTAGGAGGGGGGCGGGGGCGGCCGCCCCCATTGACCCAAAATAAAGCGCAAAATTAAGGATTTTTGAGCGATTTTTAGCGATTTTCAGGTTAAAACGGCTAATTTTTCCGCCCAAGTCAGGGTTCCACCCCCTTAGGGATACCGCCCCCTAGGAAAGTCCTGGATCCGCCACTGAACAGAAATGAGCCAAAAAGTCAACGAGCCGTATTGCCGGTGATTGTTTTCTGAACTGAACTACGCCGCAATTGAGTGGCACCCATACACGGGCAGCACCCAAATTCTAGGGGGGTCCGGATGGGGTATATTGCCAAAAATGTTACTAAAAATAGATTTCTGTGGGTCTACAGTAATCTGCGGGGGTATTTCAACTTCTGCGAGGGGAGGGGGTGCGAACCCTCAACTCCACCCCCACACCCACGTGTGGTGGCACTACCTTGATTTATTTATTACTCGTACAAACAAAGCAGACTTATTATACATTCAACCAGATTTTAAGCAGACAGTTATCTTCCTCATTTGTAAAAAGACCGTAAAAAAGTCGAAAATAAGTCAGAAATAATCGATTTCACGAAACCTACATAGATTAAAATTTTTGAATCGATGTAAACCAATTACAAAATCGGTTTACCCTGAAGAAGCAATCACGATAATATGCATAACAATTGATATGCAGGCATATGAAGTTTTTGAAAATGTACCATAGTAAACTGTCCAGAAACCACTTTTGAAGCTGCTTATTTGAGTGCTGAACATTTAGTTTTCATGCACAAGGTCTCGAGAAATACACTATAATGAGAAATGTATAGGGTTGATTTTGATTGCTGAAAAATTAAGTAAACATAAGATGTGGGTAGGTTGAATAAATGGCCCTGTTTTCAAAGTCTCCTCGTGTCAACTTCTTAGTCAAACTTTTTTCTTCCGCCCTCCCGAATAAGTTTAGGCAAACTATCCGCAGCATATGGATTTGGATGGGCATAAACAAAAATCACAAAATCGTATCTAGCGTAAACTATATGTATATTTTACCTTTGAGCAAAAATTTCATCTACTGCCTTGACTTGTTCGTCGGCCGGTATTAAAACCGTCAAGGTGAGGTTTTGAACGCGATAAACAACCATACGATGGCCCAAGACAGAAGCATCGTCATCAGATGTGTGAACGAAAACCTTTGATATGATAAAGTAAGCGCGATAACTTTGTATCAAAGTACTTGAACAGGCACGTAGCTGGCTCTCCTATTTTGGGGGGGCAATACCAATTTTGAGGGGACTAAGCCCAAAAAACCAAAAATAGCACAAAATAACGTTTAAAAAGGTTCTATTTTTCCGGTTTTTTTCTGAATTTGGGGGAGGGGTCCGGAAACACCCTCATCCCCCCAGAACTACGTGCCTGTACTTGAACCGAAAATAGAAAAAGTAACATTTGAGCGTAAGTCAAAATTTTGAAATCGATCTTAATTTTATCGTATTGAATATAAACTTCGAATTCGCGCTGCGCCATCACACAAACCAGACTATGTAAAATAAGCTTGCATACGTATTTGAGCATATTAATAAGGATGACGTGTAAATAAGTGCAATAACAAACCTTACATGAAATATTTTTTGCGAAAACTAAAACTAAATTGGAGGTGAAATGAAAAAATAAACAATTTTCCGCCAAAAGCGCGTGAAATTGACCAGAAGTTGTCAGTTAACTTTTTTCTATTACATTAAGCCTATTTAGCAAATTCAATATACATTTCAGGCCAAGAAAATCTACGGCCGACTGCAATAATCATATCAGTATCAATGATTATAGCAATAAATGCAAGGTATCGTGTAACCATAGGTGCAGAAGATCAGGGTCGGAAGAGGGAAGGTACGATCCTAGAAATCCAGACCAGTAATTTTAGTTTTCACGCTTCTTTTTCAGCTAGTTAAATGATAAAAATTGTCAAAATACTCGTTTTACCCCATGCAAAACGCTTCCATTTGATAAGGTTGCAATTTTTTAAATGTAATTAGCCAATTTTGACTGCACTACGTCGCTTTTAAGAATTAAAAACATAGAAATTGATCAACTTAGAGGAATATTTTAATTTTTCAGACCATTTTGATACAATTTCGCAGTAAACACATAAAATTATTAATTCAGAGTAAAGCGCCGGATAAGTTTTGATATTAATTTTGCTTCTGTCCTCAAAAATGATGCATAAAATGTTCCGAAAGTTCAAAATAGCCGAATAGCACTTGTCTGTCTGACCACACCTGGGCGTCGGGGGGTATGCACCCCCCCCCCGAGAAACCAAAACACCCCACCAGAAATCAATTTTTGAAATTTTTTGCTTTTTTGTAATTTTTTAATGCCAATGTGGACAGTGCTCGATGAGAAACGTTGAAAAATGGTGTTTTTTCACCCTACCACCATTTTTAAGGCCATTTTTTGACCTTTGAAAAATCTTGCACCCCTCAGAATTTTCTTGCTGCCCACGTATGTGTCTGACCCATCTATCCGTACATAGGCAGCAACCAAATTCTAGGAGTCTATCGAGTTTTAAAGGGCCTTTCAGATTCTCGGAGGGGCAGACCCCAAACTTCCACACTTATGTGTCGGAATACCCCCTCATATCCTATGTGCATATGTGTAACGTGCAGTGATCGGACCGAGGGTACTTTTTGGACTCCTCGGCCTCGGCCGAGGCCGAGGCGCCTTAAAATCCTTGCCTCGGCCTCGGCCGAGGCCGAGGCCGAGGGTAATGCCGAGGGTCAAGCTTATATACCTATACCCTTAAATAGTGCTCTTAGAATATTTTGTATGCACATGAGCTAGAGAATAATCGTAATATTGAACACTTTATCGAATGTTATTTTCAATAATAGTAGATTAAATGTGTGAAGGATTTATTGAATAAAGTCAGCAGAATGAAAGCATACTTAATTTAACAAGTTGCCATTGAAGACTTGGAAAAGTTAATAAAAAATATGGCTGAACAAGCACTTAAAAACTTTTATTACTATACATAAATAAGAACACAGAAAACAGTGCTCAAAGAAATAACCGAACAAACGAAATAAGCTAAGTAAAGACAGAACTGTAGCCATTGTTGTGCTCGCTTTTGCAGTAATGCATGTTTAAACTCGCTTTTTCAGTCGTCCAATTCTGGTATGGTTGGTAATATGACAGAAACTGCACTGTACTTTCCGATCATAGTTTCCCAAGGTCCAGAGTTGAGGGAAGGGTGAAATCCCAAAATGGGAGACCAGTAAATTAAGTAGTGTCTTTGTATGAGCGAACAAATTGTTGTAGATATTTTATTTAAATATATTTTTAAACATACACATTTTAGCATACTGCCAGTGTCTGACCTGCAACCGGCATGCAGTCCTAAACAGTGTTTTTTTTGTGCAAGATACCTTTTTACATGTACAAAAATGGTATCCAAAAGTCATTGAACATTTTGTACATGCAAATTTTTGTGTACTATTATAGTATGGTACAGTAGCGATTTAGTGTGGTAAAACAGGGGTTTTCGACCTTCGGTAGCGTATCTTAGCTAATTCCTGGGTTTCTGAATATTTGACATTTTATCCATTCTAAATGCAAATTCTACTATTTTAAAGATATATAGGACAGACAATTACTGATGCGCCGAAAATTTTCGGAAATTTTACACCTTTTTACAGTTTTTGTCTCTCCAAAAATCTTTGTGCATGTACAAAGACAGTCCTGAAAAGTCTCTGTACATTATGAAAAATCTTTGTCGAATACAAAAAACCGTGGTCCTAAATGTGATAATTCGGCCTGGATATAGTTCATAAGATTACTTGGCGCGAAGCGCCGAAATTTTTATGAGCTTTTGATGAAATTTACACATAAAACTTGACTGAGAAAGCAAAAACAACTTGTACTACAAAATCAGAAATATTACAGATATTGTAATATGCCAATTAAATCTTGTAATAAGCACTACTGTGCTTAGAAATCCAATGCAACGGAGAAATTAGTCAATTTTATCTTTGAACGGCTAAATAAGCCGAGTTATTAAATAGTACTTGTTTTGCATAAAATTTTTAAAAACAGTATAAATGGATACAAAAGATATTTAAATCTGCATAAAGATGCCTAGATTACACAAAAATTGATTTTTGAGTGTTTAATGCCTCTGCTTCAATCTAAATACAGTATGTTAGCGATATTCTGCGCGAAGCGCCGAAAATTTTTTGAAATTTCCTAAAAAAATACTGAAAAACGATATAATTAATATCACTTTGTCCAAGAAAGTATTTTAACATTGTATAAAAATGGCTCCAAAAAATGCACGAGCTGAAATTGATTTTTGGCAAAACCTGCATTTATTGGCCATTTTTTGGTGCGTTTTTGCGATTTTCGGCCGAAAATTCGTAATCATTTACGCCCTCTTTCATAAAAATGGCCGAAAACCATACGTGTAACAGGAAGGGCTTTGGGGAATTCCCCACCCACCCAGGGTTGGACGTCCTCCCCTAACCCTTCCCTCCAACGTCAGAAAATTTTGACCCACCCTCCCCATTTTTGGCGAAAATTTGCGCTTTGTTGGCTATTTTAGGTGTTTTTGCCATTTTTGACATAGAATTAGAGTCGCTAATCCCCCACCCGAAAATTTAGAGCTGTTACATGCATGTTTTATAGTGACAGTTTGTCTATTTACTCTTGCTAACATTCAAAAATACTCTATCACTTCGGGAAATTCTAATAGTATCACTTCGGGAAATTCTAATAGTTAGCTGCACTTTTGCCATAGTGAAAATTAGGTTCAAAAATATTCAAAAAGTTTTCACCAAAAATCGTCTGACAGTGACTTGAGTCTTGTACCCTGAGAGGGGTGTAATAAACCTCCTCACCCCTCCCTTCGGGAATGTGTGTTTCCGATCCATGTAGCAAGCATGAGAATTAAAACTTAGTCATCACATAAAAATAAATTGGCACTTTGCTGTATGTAACTTTGTGTAACTGGGTACGCGACTGAAACCACAAGAAAAGTCTACAGGTAAAAAATAGCCTTTGTACTGCAGATGCATTTTGAATAGTTAATATTCAACGGACATATTAAACTTATTCAAATTGGATTTTAAGCCTCGGCGCCTCGGCACTTTTCAGCTTCGCCCTCGGCGCCGAGGCCGAGGCTCCAAAAAACGCCGAGGCTTGCCGAGGCCGAGGCCGAGGCCTCGGTCCGATCACTGGTAACGTGTTGCAACTTTGCACCGTTCTCTATTTGAATTGCATGAAATAAATATCGAATAAGCGATAAATGTTAGTTGGTCACTTTAGGAAATCCGTGCAGTGTTCGATCTAGATTTGAGCCATCAGTGATAGGATAGACAAAAGCGGAAGAGGTGACAAATTTGCCGTATACCGCAGTTGACTCACTGTAATACAAGGTCGTCACATAGTGTACACATACATAGCATATAACAAAGCCATAGAACATTCCATGAGGTTAAAGAGTAGAAATAGATATTCTTTTTTCAAATAAATTTGTATGTGTAACGCGTTTTCTTTTTATTAAATAGGTAGCATATCATACATGCACACGGACAAAAGCTCTGGGGGAGTAAATCGAGTTTCCTGAGGGGGGGGGTAAATGAGTAATTTTTTAATCTATTTATTGTCAAAATTTTGTACTTAGTTAGTCGTATTTGATTTTTCATGAATAATCACTTTTAGATTTGTATGAAAACAATTATAATAGGGGCAATGCATTGGCTGGTAACATCAAATGCAGTCGAACTCAGATATAAGACACCCCCTTGGCACCAGACTTAAATGCGTCTTATAGCCGAGTATGTCTTGTAAGCAAGGTTATGGATTATTTAAAAAAAACATACTAAGTAAGGAGTTTAGTGGAAGTAAACTTTTATCAAAGCTTGTTTCAATGAGTTTTTTCATGATATGCAATGTGTATCCTAAATATTAGATAAAACTAAGTAAAAGTCGATATGGATACTAAAAGCAGGCAAACATCCTCACATTGCACTTCGAACTTCTTTTAAATGCAACCTAATTTGCAGAAAAAGTTGTACAGTTTCACCTTCGTCCATAGATATTTATCAATTAGTTGAAGTAATCGCGTCTTATAGCTGAAGTTACTGCGTCTTATTGCCGAGGTGCCCACGTCTTAAAGCCATGCGTCTTATGTACCTTCCTTTATATGTGTCAAGTGTATACAATTGGAGCAGGTCAGTTGCACACGTGGGCGTGGGGGCTGGGGAGTTTGGCGGGGCTGCACCCCCAGAAACCAAAATACCCCACAGAATTCAATTCTTGGAAATTTTGTTGTTTTTTCGCAATTTATTGATGCCAATGGATAGTGTTCGATAGCAAACGTTGAAAAAAATGGTGTTTTTCGCCATACCACCATTTTTAAGACAATTCATTGACCATTAAAAATCCTGCACCCCAAAATTTTGGTGCTGTCCACCTAGGGTCAGCTGCGTCCTATAGTCTAATAGCTGAGTGTCTTACAGGCGAGTTTCTACTATATCATTATGGATTACGGATGACTGGGACCAGAGATTTTGCGTCTTATAAGCCGAAAAGTTTTGTATCCAGGGTGTCTTATAGCCGAGTTCGACTGTATATACAAAATAATAGAGAAAAAGTGGCTGGATGTATGAATTAAACAGTCTACTGCTCGGAAAACAAATATATATACTTCAAATTACACTTTTAGGCGTCATTTGACGCTTTTCCACGATTCAAGCAATTGGTCGTGGTCCAAAATAGCCTGAGAAGGGTATGTTTTCCAAAAGTTTTGGCAGGTTGATACCCCATACCCCCAGTGTGCATGTGTATAGCATTTACCCGTTTTAAATTATAATTATAATTTTTTGTAAAACGATTTTGTTCGACACCTCCAAATGCGTAAACTAAATACATTAGTACAAATTTTAATCAAAGCCAATGGACACGCTTATGCATGTAAAAAATATGAGTACATATGTAATATATATTTGTGAAAGTTTGTTTGTATGTCCGGGGTTGGCTCCGGCCCCATAATACTTGGTGGGCTGACGTTTTGGCCCGAGCTCGGCCTACCGGCTGGGGGTGTAGTAGCGATCTTGAAATTTTGACAAACGCACCCATTGGCTCTGGGCAGTGAAGGAGCGAGGTTTGGCCCCTGTGCTATAAGCCTCCACGATTTCGGGAGATGGCCGATTTTTTTGTCATTTTTTCAAAACTTAGTTTATAGTGTTTGTATAGGGATACCCCGGCCAAGGGGAGCATGCCTGGCGACACTATGTACATTGTTATATGTTAAAGCATTGGTCGGCATTGTGAAACATCAAAATACGGGTTTAACCAAATAATGCTATAACATAGGCAATTTTATAAGATAGGCATGGTATGAGATACTATGTGCAACAAGATAGGCAATGCTATAAGATAGGACGTGATATAAGATACCCTGTGCTACAGGATAGGCAATACTATAAGATAGGACGTGATATAAGATACCCCGTGCTACAAGAAAGGCAATGCTATAACATAGAACGTTATAGAAGATACCCCGTGCTACAAGATAGGCAATGCTATAAGATAGGAAGTGATATAAGATACCCCGAGCTGCAAGATAGGCAATGTTATAAGATAGTATGGGATATAAGATACCCTGTGCTACGAGATAGGCAATGCTATAAGATAGGTGTGATATAGATACCCTGTCTGTGCCATAACATGCAGTGATATAAGATAGGAGATACCATCAGCTATAACATATGAGTGATATGAGTTATCACGTGATATATGACACCCTTTGCTACAACAAACAAAAAATTTTCAAAACATCAAAAATATGGTTTTACCAAAAAAATTTTCCAAAACATCCTAAAACATCAAAAATATGGTTTGACGAAAAAATTTTCCAGAACATCCTAAAACATCAAAAATATGGTTTGACAAAAAAATTTTCCAAAACATCCTAAAACATCAAAAATATGGTTTGACGAAAAAAATTTTCCAAAACATCCTAAAACATCAAAAATATGGTTTGACGAAAAAAATTTTCCAAAACATCCCAAAACATCAAGAATATGGGTTTTATTAAAAAAATTTCCAGAACATCCCAGAACATCAAAAATATGATTATGGCTAAACAATTTTCAAAACCATTCTGTAACGTCAAAAATGTGGATTTGATCAAAAAAATGGTTGACAAAAGACATTTTAAAAAATCCAAAAAATAAAATATGGTTTATACCAACAATTTTTTTAAAAATATCCTAAAAACATCAAAAGTCTTGAAAAATAAAAAATACAAGAGACATATCAAGTCCATATAGCTATCAGGCCTAAGTTCAGCTCGGGCAACGCCGAGCAGCCCATCTAGTATGTAATAATAAGAGATTGTGAGCAGATGAGTTATCAGGAAGTCCAAAACCAGTGGCGCATCCGGGATTTTTTGACAGGGGCGGAACCTCAAATTTTTCTAATATTGTATAAAATTGTCCGAAAAACCCCGTCCACCCTTGTGCTGAAATTATTACTTTTTGTCTTCTTTTGATAAACAGTTTCATTTGCGATCGGTTCATTTATATAAATACTTAATTTGCGATCGCTGTTTAATGATTGCTATAGTACTCCAAAAGCCAAAAGTCAGCTGTTTTATAAAGAGCTTTCATCTCTGATATTTTTCTGACCGCTGACTTCGAGTCCTAACTTTAATTTCAACGTTTTTTCAAAGCTGTGATAGATCATCAAAATTTTTTCAATAATGCAATGCAATGTTATGCAATGCAAGGTAATGTAATCGACGCATGGAATGAATATATGGTATTTAGAATTGATAATTTAGAAATGTATGTAAATAGAGAAATTCGGGAATCGTGAATTTATGGAATTTACATTCGAAATCTAGCCATGTTCTTACCAGAACTCGAGATTTAATAGAAATGCAAATTTTAAAATATGATCAAAACAATTTTGACCAAAGTCCCAAATTCGATCCTTTTCATTGTAAAACAGTTTTTTTATTGCTTGCCTCAGGGACAGATTAAAGCAACATAACTCAAATTCTGTGGACGAAATATCGACAAACTGCGATTATTTAGACTGATAAATCAAGCAAAACTTGAATTCCGACGCTCACAGTCATAGTAACTTCTTGAATATTTTAAGCACATAATGAGTGGTGCCAACTAAAGGATCTGAAATTTTGACGCTTTGTGCCTTGGAATCTTTAACTAGCGCATACTCGATAAGAAAAAAATTAAACAAAATTGAAGTCTTATTTATCTCGATGGATAAGCTTATTGAAAAACCTTAAAAATAAAATTAAAGATTAAAAAGATTTTAAAAAATTAAAAATTAGACCCTAAACCTTGTAATTAAGCTAAATATTTCTACCTTTTGATCGATCCGATTCTCCGACTTTCTATGCAGGCACATAGCTCTGGGGGAATAAGGGGTCCGGACCCCCAAAAATTCAGAAAAAAACCGGAAAAATAGGACTTTTTAAACGTTATTTTGTGCTATTTTTGGCCTTTTTGGACCCCGGATCCCCAAAATTGGTGTTGGTCCTTCTCAAAATAGGACGGCCAGCTACGTGCCTGTTTCTATGTCTTATTTTGTGCAAATTTAGGATATATCCCAATTTAAATGGCAAGCCTTATCAAATCGAAATTACCCTCTGCTTAAAGCAGGGTTGTCGCTTGTGGAGCTTTGCTGGTACGATCCCGAACTACTGAGCTGACGTAGTCGCAGTTCCGGTTGCAATTCAGTGCGAAACGCCCTGGGCAATAAAATGTCCACAAGATATCTGTACAAAACGGTTAAATCTTGATCAGGCATCGATTGCCAAGCTAAGCTATCGTTGCAAAGAAGCATCGTGTGCCGAATATTTGAAAATTTTTCTGTTATTTGATTCAACAGGCTTTGAACGCGCAGGCAAGACATACTGTCTGCAATAAACGGGCCATTAATGAACAAAACATGCGTATGTACGCCTTTATTGAGTTAAAACGTGGTCAACGAGAAGATCATAACGTCACAAAAACATTTCTGAATCAAATTTTAATGTAGAAAGATACGACTAGATATCATAGGTGGGCAGCACCAAAATTCTGGGGTACAAGATTTTTCAAAGGTCAAAACATGGCTTTAAAAATGGTGGTATGGCGAAAAAACACAGTTTTTCAAGGTTTCTTATCGAGCACTATCCATTGGCATCAAAAAAATTGCGAAAAAAACCAAAAAAAATTTTCAAAAAATTGAATTCTGGGGAAGGGTATTTTTGGTTTCTAGGGGGTATTTTGTTTCTGGGGGTGCCTACCCCGAAACCCCCCACGCCCAGTTATGCCAGATATGTAATATAATGCGAAGAAATATGTATGGTATGTACCTAACCTATCAACTCTTCTGAAATAGTCAAACATAGTCCGAGAAATTCATTACAAATGCACTTACACCTTGCCCTGAAAATTCCTTGACAGTTTGCTCTATAAATATCAGAAATCATTTCTGGCATAGATATGCAGCATTTTTCGGCATTCTCCAACAATCTGTATATGTGTGTACTAAAGAGAATGAAACGCTAATTCTAAGAATGGTATCTTGCGCAAGGCGCTAAGATTTGTTATAATTCTTATATTATTAATAATATTAATCTTTAAAATTTATTGTAAAATTGCACGAAATTCGATATTTAGTATAAGATAATTTATCATTGCCCAGATCAAATGTATGTGCGTAGTATAAAACAGTCACTCACTACTAGCATTTTGTGCGTAGCATAAAAACAGTCACTCACTACTAGCATTTTATTAATCAAAATTATTATTTAATTTGCATAAATTCCTTGCCTTGCAGGACTGATGAATAAAAAGCCAGAACTTTTTGAAATTCTTCTTCAAAACGCCGTGAATAAAACTCATATTAGTAAGATAAAATCTATTGTGAAAATAGATAACTTTATTCACTTCAAGAAGGAATGATGTGTTCAAAAAATTTAGTAAAAACTGTATAGCGCTGGAACAAAAGGATGCGATTAGATTGTAAAGTTTTGGAAATCAAAAAAATGCTGCCAGCTGACAAGAATAGAATAAAGCAATTACCCATCTGCATAATATCCACTCCATCTAACAAAGTGACGACAGGCCAAACGTGAAGGCGCAACAGATTGAAATAACGCGGACAAAAGTGAGCTAAACAGTGGCGCAAGCTATCAGGATTGGGTAACTGTCCTGGTTTCCTCGTGACCAACGATTCGAAAGTGCCGAAGAACATGCGAAAAGTCGCGTGGAACTGACGCAAGACTTTGTTCAATACTTCGCCTCGCAAACAATAACGAGATTTTTTGGCCAAGTCGGTATTGCAACCGAAACTGACAAAATATCCATCTTCTACCTCCGACGATACCTTGAAAATCAACAGATTCTCAGGTAGGATGCTTCAATAATGGAAACTTTTTCGAATGCTTTGTTTCGATTTTATTCTACATACATAAAAATATAGTACATTGACATTCAAACAATTATTAACGAAAATAAAGGCTTATTACAGAGCCAAAAGCTTAGTGATAAGTCATTTAGCATAAAAATCAAAAAATGAAACGAACATTGAGAGGAATAATTAAATATAGAAGAAATCGCACGACCTGATGCAGCAAAATGATTTATGTAAGCACAAGTTGTGCTTGAAGTTCAGGAGGAAACGGTGAATAATTTTCTCGCACGAGAATGTAGACGGATCAGTGATCGTACGGGGACCCTGACCCCGAAAAACCCCGGTCTAAACCCCGACCCCCGACCGGGGGCATGATTTTTCGAGTCGGGGTTGAAGCTTTTTTCGAGGGTGAAATATAGCATTTTATTTGTTGGTACATAGAAGAATTGTATAAATAGCAAATAAATTCGGAACAAGGACGATTCATTCACCAGCAAAATTAATATGTTAAACTCGACACTCGCGATATTTCATAAAAAGTACGCCTGGTCGCCATGTTGTTAAGATGTACATACATCTTCGCATATTTTCCATTGTGAAGTGCGCCGAAATTGGGGGATGGAGGCACATGCTCCCCGGAATTTTTCAGAAATTATGTTGATTTTTCTGGCGCAATGTGTCCAGAACATTGAGTTTAAAAAGGCACAAACGTCAAAATTTTCCGGCGCTTCGCTCGAGTCATTATTATTTATTGTTATACAGATCCAATGAATTTAAAAGCTTGAATCTGTTAAAATAATCCAGCACTTCGCAGCACTTTAGTGATTTAATGAACTACTAGTTCGTTGAATGAAACTGCACATGCTTGTTGAACATAATAGTAAAAGTGCGAAGATGTTTGCGTACCAATTTATCGATTCTCTGCTTTGTTTATCTTTCTTTTTCAAGGACATATAATTCTATTTTTAATGAAAGGAAAGGCCAAATTTTCTTGTGTTTTTGCGCATTTTCTGTTTTCCGCACAAGTTAATAAAGAAGGCCACAAAATGGGCCTGAAAATGGTAAGAACACAAAATTCTCATTTTGATACATCTTTCAATGACATATTAGTTGCGACCCGTTGCTGCGCTACATACTTTTAGCAGAGGTCGAAAAACGCATTTCAGCTCAGAAGTTTTGTGCAGTGTAGGTGTTCATCAACTTTAAGTTTTTTTTGGACTTAATTCAGAACCGAGATTTTGCCAATTTGCGAAAATTTTAACTTTACTTTCTTAATTAAAAATTAGAGTGCTTTTTAATAAAATTTTCGGGGGTTCTGCTTCTGGACTCTCGCTGGTGGCGCTTGAGCGCGCCACCCCAGACCCCACAGCCGTACAATCTCGTTCTACATGTTGAAAGAGATTTTTAGGAGGACAAGAAAAGGTAAAGAGATTAGGAATTTTTAAAAATTTCCGGCGCTTCGCGCCGCAATTAGTTTATCTGTTCTGTATGGGATTTAAGCGGTATAAATCGAGTTTAAAGAGTAAAAACGTCAAAAAAATTCTGCGCTTAGCATCGCCAATTATTGTCTCAGGGCGGTAAAATATGACTGAATTTCTTGATGCTTTGCGCCACTTATGATTTCCGAACTGTTTGTCAATAAAAAGGCGTAAATTCTACATGAAAACGGTAAAAATTTCGAAAATTTTCGGCGCTTTCGCGCCATTGGCTCCCTCTGCAATCAGTGCGCCATAGAAAACCGTTATGAAAAAACTGTGGAAGAATACGAAAAAGCGAGAGCGATTAGTGATTAAAATTGAAAGTAATGCTAAATTGCTAAAATCATGCTTGAACTTGGAATGCAAATAAAATGTAGAACATAACCAGCTTTATCAGTGTGCTCTACAAACAAGTGAAGGTATCGCTTTTATCCTTTTCAAATTGGTATGTAATCATGCAATGTTAATTGTTAATCTTCAAACCCCGACCCCGAAAACCAGGGTTTTTCATCCCCGACCCCGATCGGGGTGAAAATCTGACCCACACGATCACTGAGACGTGATAGCTTATAATAATGAATTATTCCTCTCTAACTTTAGCACAAAAACATAGTTACATCCGTATTTGGGCGTGACGGATTTAGACCATAGGTGGGTAGCACCAAAATTCTGGAGGAGGGTAAGATTTTTCAAAGGTCAAAAAATGGTCTTAAAAATAGTGGTGCGGCGGACAAACGTTTCTCATCGAGCACTATCCATTGCCATCAAAAAATTGCGAAAAAACAAACGAAAAAACGTTCCAACTGAATTGAGGGGTATTTCGGTTTCTAGGAGATATTTGGCCTTCTGGGGGGTGCATACTCCTGCATTCCCCCACGCTCACGTGATTTGGACCCCTAGAACCTAGCAAAATAAAGCGAAAATGGCTTGACCTCTAAAACTCCAATTTTTTCTTTTTGCAAGTTTTTAATTCCAGTGGATCTTCTACGGGTACTTCAAAATTTTCGAAGCCCAAAATTTTGGCCCCTGCCGACGAGAGAATATACTCATTTATTGACACGGATAATTTTGTTAGTCTGAAAAGATTAAGTTTAAAACTAGCACATTTACACGTGAGCGTGGGGGGTGAGGGGTATGCACCATACGTGGGCAGCAAGAAAATTCTGGGGGGGGTGCAAGATTTTTTTGAAGGTCAAAAAATGGTCTTAAAAATGGTGGTATGGCGAGAAAAAACTGCCATTTTTTCGACGTTTCTCATCAAGCACTCCATTGGCATCAAAAAATTGCGAAAAAAACGAAAAAAATTTTCAAAAATCGAATTCTGGGGGGGGGGGGTATTTTGATTTCTGGGGGGGGATATTTGGGTTTCTGGGGGTTGCATACCCCCCAAAACCCCCCACGCCCCAGGTGTGGGCACCCCCAGAAGGCCGGGCATACCCCCAGAACTCAATTTTCGCCATACCGCCATTTTTAACCTTTGAAAAATCTTGCAACCCCCAGAATTTTGGTGCTGCCTACCTATGTACACATTGGATGTACTTCTATATCTTTTTTTGTTCCGATTTCGATGTACGGCTGCTCCCCACCGGTAAAATTCCAAGCAAACTTGGAGAAAGCTTCCGAATAACCAATAGCGGTCAATTTCGTGTCCAATGCGTGATCCATAGGATGATAGAACAATAATTTTTGCTCCTCATCGCCTTCCTTTTGTCCAAACGACGGAGAGAACACGAAGAATCGCGTGATAAAATCTGATGCTTTCACGCTCATTTCTTTACCATATTCATCGTGCACAAAAGTCTCATTTGTACCTTCCATCAAAATAAATTTCGTTAAAACTATTTATAAAGCAGATCAGAAAAATTTGATAGGAGTAGCCGTCTAAAGAGAACTAAGCTTGTTTTTTCTTCGAAAATAGATGCGCAATAGAGTTGGTAAAAATGGGGAAAATTTGCTTGTAACAGTATGCATCCAAGCTACATTATTAACATTACTTAATTTCAAAACGCAATCCAACTTCCAAAAGCATGCATAGGTATGTGCATAGCAATGAAACTGATATTCTGACATTCGATACTGTCAGTCGTACATACCCATTGATAAATCAGGACAGCTACGTATGTCATAGATTATTTAATTCGCAAGAGATACAAAGACTGGAACCGCGTTTCTTTGATGCAATAAGCTAGACTTCATCTATCATAGGCGCGAACATAAATTATTTCAGAGGTTTAGCACCAAAAATTTATTGGTAGTTGAAATTCATCCTGACTTAGGTCACTTTCTATCCCTAGGTAACAAAAAATTTTGAGTTCCGCAGGCGCTATAAGCACACATGGACGCGGGGGTCTGGGGTATAAACGCCCTGCAGAAAACGAAAAACCCATCGCAGATAACTGAACCCCAGAATTCTATCTCGAGTACAATTTTTGGCGATTTCACCCCCTCCCAGAACTTTCTTGCCGCCCATGGCTACAAGCCGATTAGCACTACTCAACCATAAATAACTAGTCTCAGCGCCATTTTTACGTACATAATCAGGAAATCTCAGATTCCTTGGAGTTTCCGTACTATTTGCGATAAGACGATGAACCTAAGGTCGTACAACGACTTCTCGAAAAAAATCGTGTGTACGTCCCCTTTCCACGAGCATCAAAAACTTCCGGTTCGACACGTCTAAATGTTTGGGCAAAAAAATCGGTTTGCCTAGCCCAACCCACCAGGTAAATGTCTGGCGATTACTAAGTTTGAAAGAAGAATCAAGACGCAGAACCTCATTAGGCAAAAAGGTAAGTCGCCCGCAGGTTTTCAATAATTTAACGCATAAAAATAATGAACAAAATGATCAGCAGAAACTTTCACAGAAAATGGGTCACTTGGGTTGACTTTACTGATTCTGCGAAAGAATTGTAAACGTTCTGCTTTATGCACAAAATTGATTCTGCATTCTGCACAAAATTATGTTTTCAAGGCGCACGAGCTGAATTATGAATTCAGACACGGAGGCAAGAAATTACATTGGATTTATTCAGATCAGCAGTAAAAGTTCCGAATGAAGAATCATTTAATGAACGAATATTTACGTCAGACTTGAACATCACACACAATATAAAACCGCTCGTCGAAATAATATAACGATGGTGCGTAAATTTTGCTGTAAAATTCATTAAAATTCGCAGCTCAATATGAATGAAAGAAATTCATTATACCGCTTCTTAGCAATACACGATAAAATATGAAACGAATACGAGTTGAAATCTTATATAATTAGCATTCGATTTACACACTATCATACATGCAACAGGGGGATCCCCCGCCTAAAGTAGGCTCTTCCCCCATCCCCAGAGTCAGAAAAATTTTCACCTCCCCGAGATTTTTGGACAAAATTGCATTATCTGGCCGTTTTAAGTTGTTTTTTTGGCCGTTAAAATCGGAGCTCACTCACCCCCCCCCTTAAAATGGCCGTGACCCCCATTCATTATTTTGAGCTGTTACATGTATGCATAATACATATTTGTACATAAAAATAAATATGTAATCCCCGCCTTAGCATATAATGTTGGTAAGAATGAGCGTTTACATTAACATAGGTACCTACTTTTGATACCCACAGTACATTTATAAATTTCAACGCATCAATTCTACTTTAATCAATAATCCGATTTCTACATAACTGAATAAGAAATATAATTTACTTTCAGAATTTATGACAAATTCATTCAAAAGTTTTATACCGATCAAGTAACATAATTTATAAAATTAATTAAATTTGAGCTGCCTAATTTTCTGTCTTCGGTCAAATTCAATCAAAGAAAATGACGAGATATTCACAATCATATAAACTCGGATTTCAAAATTTTTTGCCGCTTGTTGATGGATAACGAAATAATTCAATCCAAATAAGCTGCCTAAGGCCCAAATTTAGAGCGAAAAAACAGCTTTTCTGCGAAGCTAGTCATTTGCAATCAAACAAGAAATCACTGAGAGTTTATATAAAACCATTTTTGATTCTGAATAGCTGAACTTCAAAATTTCATGCGCTACATAAGTGCGACCATAAAATTTCTGAAAACATTCAATCAACCAATCCAACATGAGCACTTTCTCTCACAAAAATATCAACCAGTTCGATTTGAAACAAATTGCTGCATCATACATAAATGATTTCAATTAACATTAGGCAAATCATAGGTCCGCCACCAACTTTATGCTAAACAATTTTGACTCAAATTCATTCCAAAATAAGTGTACTCGTACATCATAAGTCCCAGAAGCCGACGATGATACGAAAAATTCGAAGTGCATATCAACGTTACAATTATTAATAAAAGATTATGCACCCCAGACTGCTCTAAAAATAAATAATAAGTGCTTAATACATTATGTAAATAATTGTATTGAAAAAATTAAAAATTCCGCCATCATTATGCATATGCAATAATAGAATAAGAGAAAAGGTGAAAAACAAGGAAACACACTAATTTTAAGGTACTTATGTACACAGCTTATCAATGGTTCCGAAGCATCCTGGCCAGAAAAGGACTATAAATACACCGGTCGAACTATACACGAAAAAGAAATCAAAACTGAACGTGAATCGTCATTAATGGCCACAGATGTCGAAAAATCAAGCCTGAAAATTAATTGACCGTTGCTGCTGTTGAAGATGCGATATGCGGCTGATGCGATACACTAACGAACCCGTGTCTTTCTAAAATGCGTAATCTTTTCTCCACAGCTTGCTTATCTGAAGTAGAAGAAAAGAGATCGTACAGCATCATACAGGTAACGGCTTGAAATTTCAGGTGAGGGAACCCCGGCCAATTGGAGGGGAAGGGGGTAAATGACCTAAAATTTTTGTCTAAAAACGGTTGAAAAATTCAATTTTTTGTCCAAAAAGGGGAATTGCCAAAAAAATTTTGGTCTTGGGGATGGGAGGACAACCAACTTTAGGTGGGAGGGGATCGCCCCATTTCTTTGTCACATGTATGGTAAGCATCATGTGTGGGCAGGCTCAGGTTTTTCAGAGCCAAATGATTTCTCTGGAACCTGCCGGGTTGATCCTGAGCAGAGTATGGTCAATCTAGGGGTCTGAAAAAGTAAGCTTTTTTGGATCAAAATGACCTCAAAAATAGTATAAATGCTAAAATATAAAATAGCGTTAACTACGTTATTCCACAGTTTATGGTCAATTTCAAGCACTTTTGAAGAAAATTTTCAATCTTCATTCATTTTCGGCAGTGACTTTGCCTCGTTTTCTCCAGGAACCTTTCAAAACTCTTGCCGGGTTGGTTCAGTTTCCCCTGCGGGATTGCAAAGGTTGCTCAGCCGCCAGGGTCAAGTCACTTGACCCTGTGCCCATGTATGGTAATCATACATATGTAGCTGCATTTAAGGGGCTTGCAATAGGTACACAGCTTGGTGCCATTTTGCCGAAAAATTTTATTTTAATAACCCCAAAAACTTTGAAGAAATGCTAAAAAATCGTAAAAACCACGTTATCCCACAGATTCTGGTCAATTTCAAGTACATTTACTCCGATTCTGATCTTATTATCCATTTTTAGCCTTCATTCTGCCTCATTTTCCTAAAAATTTATCATTTTTTCATTCAGGAGGATCTATATATACCCCTAAGCCCACAAGCCATGTCTGGTACACATATACATACGATTAACGAGTGTAATCTTAGGGGTTGGGGGTACACCCCTGCAAAAAATAATTTCATCCCCCAAGAATACACGATTTCGCGATGTTCCAAAAAAATCGTACAAAACATCAGAGTCTAAGCGTTCTTATACTCCTGATTCAAAAGTTTCAATTTTCTGGCGCTTGGCGCCAAACAGTCATTTTTTGACTACATAGTATTGTTGGATTTTATTGAATGTTTCTTAGAATTGTTATATGTCCTTATCGGCTAATACGAAAGAAAATCGTAAAAAACGCTAAAAATGATGTTTTTGACGCGTATCCATCGTTTTTTGCCATTAAAAAGGCACTTTAGAAAAATTTTACGCGCACTTTAGAAAAATTTTACGCTTCTAACCCCACAATTACCACGCTATACAGGCATGGTCTACACTCCGCAAACCAACCTCATAGGAATATCACCATTATCATCCCTAACAATTGGAATTCTTTTTGAAAGGTAAGATAATGTAAGGAAAGATATTTTTATTTAAAAAGCTCCAAAATTTCCGCCATATGTCAAGTACTTTCCACAATTTTGCTTCCAGCTCAACCAAAAAACCGACACTATTACCAGTCTATTAAGAAAGAAGTATAAAAAGTTATGAATATTTATTTTACGATCGTGCCACGTTCGAATGCGAGTAAATTGAGCAACAATTATAATGAAATTAAGTAATGTTCAGTGCCTTGCTGCTATACATGTAACGGCTAAATTTTGAGAAGGGGGTCCCCAGCATAGGTGGGCGGCACCAAAGCTCTGGGGGAGCAAGATTTTTTCAAAGGTCAAAAAATAACCTCAAAAATGGTATTATGGCGAAAAACACCGTTTTTCAACGTTTCTCATCGAGCGCTATCCATTGAAATCAAAAAATTTCGAAAAAACAAAAAAAATTGAAAATTTTCAAAAATTGCATTCTGGGGGGTATTTTGATTTCTGGGGGTGCATACCCCCCTATCCTCCCACGCGCAGGTATGGTCCCCAGCATTTATGGACAAAGGTCGGTCTTCCCATTGATACCGGCTGCCCAATTATTTGGTTGATTGTCCTTTTACAAAATGGTCCATTGGTTAGTTGATTGGTTTATTATTGGTTGTTTGAATTATTGAGTATAGGTTAGCTAGTTATTGGTTGGTTGTCTAGTTGACTAGTTGATTGTGAAATGGTTTCCACTATTTTCCCGGATCCACATTCCTTTTTCTGGTTGATTGATTAACTAATGAGTCATTTTTGTGTTATTTCCAAAATTTTTCTTCATTTGAATGGCATTTCGAAATTTTTCATTGATACTGGCAGGTCCTCCCATTGATACCGACCCGACTCCCATTGATACTGGGTTGAACGAAGTTGTACGGTTTGTCCGTAGCTATTTCTGATGGGGGAGAATGACCTTAAATTTGTGTCCAAAAAAGGGCCAAAGACCACCTAAAAAGGACAAAAAACCATTTTTTTCCAGAAAAAATCGGGGATGGAGGGGAGACGGCCAACTTTGGTTGGGGACACCCCCATCCCACGTTATATACATGTATGCTTGCTGCCATTAATTAACTTTTGCTATTAAATGTCTGAAATATTCAAATTATAGTTCCAACGGATAGATCATGTTGAAAAATGCGGAAAAATATATATTTTATAGCCAAATCGACATAAAGTTCGAAATATAAACCAAGGCGCCATGGGCGAATCCTGGATACGGGCCCATGTAATCACCCATCAATTATGGGCAAAAATTAAAATTAAACATTCGCAATTAAACGTCGGGAAAAATTTGAAGAATTGCGATTTGAAAACTTTATTTTATGACTTGTATAAATAATGAATAACAACATTTTAAAGGGAAATAAATGAAAAAACAAGAAGATAAAAAAAGATTGGCTTATATGTACCTACTCTTAACAACCTCTTTGCTACGGTTTTCAGCACGAAGCGGAAAATAAGAGACAGAAAAAACACTAATCGTAAGCCTGAAATCTTCGTTAGCTTTTAGTATTTTTAAAAAGCCTTATACTTTTTCAGCAAGGCCTGATCTTCTTCATTGGTTACTTGCTGCGTTAAACAATGCAATAAAACGTAAGCCGTCTGGTAACGCTGACAGCACTGAAATAAAAGCAAATACATAGACGTTAATATTAGTGATGCACTGGGTACCGGTGTCGGTACCAGGGTACCGGTGCCAGGGTACCGATACCGGCGCCGGTACCACTCTGGTACCGGCCGGTACTACTTTTATTAATTTAATTTTGAGAGTAAAGTGAAGGAGGAACTGTTTCAGAATAAAGCCCACTATGTAGCAAATAACAATGCAATAATAAAGAAGCATTTCTTTGCAAATTTTATTCGATCATTTATTTCACTCATTTCAACAAGCCTTAATCAATAGTATAATAGTAAGGTGCTGTAAAAAACCGATTTTAAGTAACAGAGTAGTAAAAAGTATTCAAGCCATTTCCAGGAACAATATACAAACCAAGCACATCAGATGAAACGCTAGTATATAAGTACACAATACATATTACATAACCTAAATACCGGTACCGGCGCCTGTACTATGGTACAGGTACCGGTACCGGTTGGAAATGAGGTACCGGTGAATCACTGGTAAATATCAAACAAGAATAAGATAAGTCTTTTTTGTAGAATATGTAGCAATGGAGCGCAGACTTAGGACGCCTGTCGGAAAATAATTTATTGACATTAAACTAGGATACATACTAATACAGAAAATAAAACAAAATATTATTATAAAATTAAAACATATGTATCAGCATCTTGATTTTGTGTACTACTATGCAAATGAGTAATTTATGTAAAAGTTCAGGATCACTCCATCCAGAGTGTGCATAGGAGCGTGGGGGTCTGAACCAGACGGGCACATCAGGGGTGGGGGTAAGGTTTGGGGTCTAGACCCTCAGAATGGAAAAATGGGAAATTTTCTTGGGAAAATGAGGCGCAAGAAAGGCCAAAAATGGATTAAAAGTGAAAAATTTCATTAAAAGTGCTGCATAATAACGTAGTTTTAACGCTATTTTAGCGCTTATACCAGTTTTGAGCACACCTGGGCAAGGGGTTAAACCAGGATCAACCGGGTATCAACCGGAGCAGGTTCTGTACCAGCCGAAGGTTTCACCAATTGCACCCTATGTTTTGTACAAAAAATTTTTAGGCAGTTTACAAGATGAGATACCACCAACAGTGCAGCCAAAATCGGTTGCTGGAGTCCAAAAATTGGTTTCTGAGATCCAAAAATCAGTTACATACAGGGCTCAAATATCGGTTGCTGGAGGCTGAAAATCGATTGCCGGGGTCCAAAAATTATTTGCTGGGCTTCAAAAATCGGTCGCTCGGGTCTAAAAATCGGTTGCTGGGGTGTAAAAATCAATTGATGGGGTCTACAAATCAGTTGCTGTGGTCTAAAAAGTCAATTAGTGGAATCCAAAAATCGGTTGATGGGGTCCTAATTCGGCTACTGGGCTACAAAACCGGTTGCTAGGGTCTAAAAATTGATTGCTGGTGTCGAAAAATCGGTTTCTGTGGTCCAAAATCTCTTGCTGGGGTCAACCAATTTTTGGAAATTTACCAACTGATTTTTAGACCCCATCAACCGACTTTTAGTAACCAGCAACCGATTTTTGGAGCCCCATCCGATTTTAGACCCCACCAAACACACGTGTGCGTGGGGGGTTAGGGGTATGCACCTCCAGAAGACCGGATTCCCTTCTAGAAACCAAAACAAGCCCCCAGAATTCAATATTTTTTTGTTTTTTCGCAATATTTTGATGCTAATGGATAGTGCTTTCGATGCTAAACGTTGAAAAATGGTGTTTTTAGCCATACCACATTTTTAAGACCATTTTTGACCTTTAAAAAATATTGCACACACTCAACACGCTCCCCCAGAATTTTGTTGCTGCCCACCTATGCCAGTAATCGATTTTTGGACCTCAGCAACCGATCTAGGACCACAGAAACCCATTTTTTGGAGCCTACCAACTGGATTTAGGACCCCATCAACCGATTTCTGGAACCCACCAATTGGTTTTAAGACCCCAGCAACCGATTCTTGGACCCCGTTAACTCGAGTTTTGGAGCCCAACTGATTTAGGACCCTAGCAATCGATTTTTAGACCGTAGCAACCGATTTTTGGAGCCAAGAACTGATTTCAAGACCCCAGCAACCGATTTTTGGAACTAATTTTTTGACCCCAGCAATCGATTTATAGACCTCAGCAACCGATTTTTGGAGCCCACCAGTTGGTTTTTAGACCCCAGCAACCGATTTTCGGACCCCACTAACTGATTTTTGGAACCCACCAACTGATTTTTGGAATAGAATTTTTGAGCCCACCAACTGATTTAGGACCCCAGCAACCGATTTTCGTAGCCAAGAACTGATTTTCAAAAGCAGCAACCGATTTTCGGATCCCACAAACTAATTTTTTGACCCTAGCAATCGATTTTTAGACCTCAGCAACCGATTTTTTGAGTCCAACAACCGATTTTTGGAGCTCAGCAATCATTTTTTAGATCCAAACAACCGATTTTCAAATCCCCGCAACCAAATCGGTTACTGGGCTCTGAAAATCGGTACGTAAGTAATGCATAATTCAGAGATTATACTCAAGTAAGTAATGCCTAATTTAGAGAAAATAATAATTCGTCAGATCAAAATAAAAGACATGATGTATTTTTGTGATCTTCTGCACATAGATGTATTAAAAATATATACTTGTTTGTCCACCTGTTTTATGTGTAAGTAAACGCTAGTCTTTTATACATACATTACTTGTTATTGATGTTTAGGCCGCGCTGGATTTCGACAATTTTTGTAATGCAAAATTGCGTTTCAAAAAGGTGAAATCTCAAAGTTTTTCGGCGATTCGCGCCGAATGATTTAATTTTATTACTTGTTATTGATGCTTTAGCCGCGCCAAATTTGAACAATTTTTGTAATACAAAATTGCGTTTCAAAAAGGTGAAATCCCAAAATTTTCCGGCGCTTCGCGCCCCGAATTGATTCAATTTTATTACTTGTTATTAATGCTTAAGCCGCGCCAAATTTGGACAATTTTTCTAATGCGAAATTGCGTTTCAAAAAGGTGAAATCTCAAAATTTTCTGGCGCTTCGCGCCGAATTTATTTAATTTCATTACTTTTTATTGATGCATGAGCCGCGCCAAATTTGGACAATTTTTGTAATGAAAATTGCGTTTCACAAAAGGTTGAATTTTAAAATTTTCTGACGCTTCGCGCCGAATTCGGAAAATTTTTGTAATGCGGAATAGCGTTTCAGAAAGGCAAAATGTCAAAATTTCCGGCGCTTCGCGCAAAATTGATTTAATTTTTTTATTTGTCATTGATGTTTAGGTTGCGCTAAATTTTGACAATTTTCGTGCATTTCAAGCAGGATTTATATTTGAAATGAAAACGTACTATTTTATGACATGAAAATGAGGAACTCTGTAAAAATTTTATTTTTACACAATAAATTGCATAAAAAATAAGCATATTGAAGTCGGTGAATGTCTCTTCAATATTAAACGTCAATTGTTACTAAAATAATTAGTTATTAAACATAATTGCTATACAAATTATCGATTGCACTATTTTTTTACAACATACTAATTTTGACACACCATTTTTAATTAAAAAATTATGTCACGAGAAATAGTGTGACTTCGCGTGAAATTATGAATGGACTTTGCGGAGAAGCAAGACTACCATGTTAAAAATTCAATGCATAAATTTTTACACGCAGGAATTATGTAGCAACCACTTTACTGACTTAGGCAACCAACCAAAAAATTGGGCTCCGGTACCAGCCGTGACTTTAAGGCTTGCCCAGCTATGGTTTTGAGGTATTGATGTATCGCTGGCCAAGAAAAAACTCAATTTTTGACCCCAAACCGGCTGACTCCCCCAACTTGGCCATACTGCGTATCTATGGTCTGAATCACACATGTAACGGCTTGATATTTTGGGAGGGGGTTCCAAGTCATTTTTAGAGGGGAGGGGCAAATGATCTTGAATTTTTATCCAAAAACGGCAAATAAACGCCTAAAAACCGCCAAAATATTCAATTTTTTCTAAAAATCGGGGTCAAAAGTTTTCTGGCTTTGGGGAGATGGGAGGACGACAGACTTTGGGTGGGGGAATTTCCCATCCCCTCTTACATGTATATATGGTCTGTCTCCCCAAAAGACTCCAGAATTTTCATTTTTTGCTTTTCCGTGATAACGGATAGAGCTTAATAAGAAAGGTCAACAAATGACGTTTTTGTCCAATATCACGATTTTATGGACCGTTTTTGACCTTCAAAACTTTTGGACCCTTCCCAGAATTTATGCGCTGCCCATGTATATATATATCATAAGAAGTCCTCATCATTTAAAGTCGAAATTTGGAACCTAACTGACTTTTCGGAAAATTCCACATCATTAATACAATACATTTTTATATTTTTCGAAAATAATTGATTCCTTCGCTGTTCGCGAACACAAAATATTAGTCGATCTGTAATTATAAGAAAAAGAGTAAATATTGTTGAAAAATTTTACTTCTTTAATCGAATACTTTTAATTTGCTTGGCAGTAATGCCTTTCAGTTTCTGCTTACACATAGTACTGTACATATAATCATATATAAAATCCTAATATTAATGTCTATTAAATAAACCGAAAACAAAGCAATTTTTTCTCCCCACGATCAGACATGCACAGCTTGGGAATTCTGAGGCGGGAAATTGAAATTTTAAAATGCCTTTTTCGGGCCCAAAAATGGTAAGTACGCGTCAAATACATCATTTTTTGGCGTTGCTAACGATGCTCATCTTTCTAGAGCATTAAAACAAAAAAAATTCGACAGAAATCAAAAAGTCGAACAAATCGATGGGCAAATCGATAGCTAAAAATGCTTAGAAAAGCACATTTCCTACAAATTTTTAGGAAATTTTTGGAACCTCTGAAAAATCGCGAATTATGAAGGGGGATGGAAATCCCCAAACCTCCAAGATCGTGTACATATGCCCATGACCAAAAAAAAACAAAAAATTTTAGAAAATTGAAAAACTTGCCAGCTGCGGATTGCCGAATAATTCATCCAAGGCGGCCGATTGGCAAAGCTCCAAAGCGTGGTTGTACATGAGGCGTTCGGCGGAAATCAGGGCCAAAGCCGGATCAGCCGAAGGCAAACCCAAACTGGTCAGTTCTTGAGACTTCATCAAACAAACGTGATATTTATCGTTCAAGTCGCTCAATACTAAAAACGGAAAATTTTATGTGCGCAAAAGTTTTTTATTGATTTCTTATTATTGATTTTCAATTGATTTTGATTTTTTAGTACTTGATTCTTTTTGGAATACTGAAATAATCTGAATCGACAGTTTAAAATTCGTGAGAAGTAACAAATTTAGGACTAAAAAGAAAAGTAATTGGTTCATCAGTTTGTGAAAATTTCCATTTTCTGACAATCTTCTGGTAAGTTGATTAAGAATAAAGTCTGGTATTCATATTCTTATTTTTTATTTCAATTCTGGCATTTTGACGTAATAGTTGATACGATCCATTTCAAGACTTACAGGCCATCGACCGTTTTTCAAAAATGGCCTGCAAGAATGATTTTTCTCATCTGCGTCTACAGTAATAAGAGCTAGATAGACTTTCGAAATTATTATGCAACATTTTACCCATAATTGTTTGTAGAAAATCATCCAAAACTCACCTCGTTTGACCGTTGAAGATAAATGCAATCTTTTTTCGGTAATTTCTTGCTGAGCTAATTGCAGGGCAGAGGATAACATGTGCAGCGCTCGCACGTAAACCACTAATTGCTCTACTCGCCTGTAAGCTTCGCTTAACTGTACATTTAAATCGACACCTGGCGTCTAAAGAACATGATTTTTGAAATTTTTCACTTAGTTTTCTTGAAAATAATTAATAATGTCCGAGGTCTTTAGGGTTAAACAAAAGTAAAGCTAAAAAATCCGAGTAGTTCAACCGAAAAAAGCCAGAATGCTTGCGAAATTCATAAACTACTAAATTTTTCACTTTTTTCAAAGCCATTTACAAGATCTTGAAGGCTGAGTGCTTTAAACCCATCAAAAATTGATTCACCTCCCATAATTCACGGTTTTTAAAACGAATCGTAGAAAATGTCATTGTTAAGCGCTTTCAGTGATTTCCTAGTTCGAAAGAACCAATTTTGGCAGGGCTTAGCGCTAAATTACCATTTTCGACTACGTTCTGCACAATTTCAATAATAATAGAAATAATAATATAATATGAATAATATAATAATAATATCATAACGACAAAGCTAATTCAAAATACGAGTATATAAAAAATAATAGAAATCTCCTCATTTCTACCTTGATGTCACGATTTCGTTTTATAATAACTTCGAAAAGTTTTTATCGAAAAGCAAATAATCTTGTCATACTGTACGTCAAAGATTAGAATTCCATTATGCAAATTTTGGTTTTATCGCACGAAGTATTTCACGAGTAAAGCCATGCAACATGATACCATTAAAATTTTTGACAATTTTGTACAAACTTTTGCGAAACCCGATAACACTTTCGAGCCTGGTTTTTACAGTACTCCTTTGAATGCTAAAATTATGCGATTTCTCATTTACAAAATATTAGTCGACGAATTACATATGTTTAGATCTCAATCGAAAATTCCACAACTGAGGAAAATTTTACCATCCTTCCCCAAGCCTTGCCAACCATACCTGGGCGTGGGAGGGGGGTTCGGGGGTATGCACCCCCATACCCCCAGAATTCAATTTTTTGAAATTTTTTTGTTCTTTTTTTCTGCAATTTTTTGATGCCAATGGATAGTGCTCGATGAGAAACGTTGAAAAAATGGTGCTTTTTCACCATACCACCATTTTTAAGGCCATTCTTGACCTTTGAAAAAATCTTGCACCCCCAGAAGTTTGGTGCCGTCCACCTATGTTGCCAACATTAGTTCTAATAATTATTCTGTTTACTAACAAAATTTCAAGTATTTTAAACAATTATTACTAACGTCATGCTACATATGTATGTAAGATCAAATCAAGACTTTTAGGTTGAACACCCTACATTTCGCTTTAATTTTGTTTTTCCCTTTATTTAATTAAGGTTATTAAGTCTTACTGTTTAGCTTTATTTGCTACATATTTCTTATTAATTCAACACTCAACTACATAACATACAATAATAACAATAATATTAATAATAATAGTATTCATGATAATAATAATAATAATAATAATAATAATAATAATAATAATAATAATCAAAATAATTATAATTTTATTTGAATATTATTGAATGATTCATCTTCACACAATATTTGAGTAGGCAGGATAGTGTAAATATATCCATCAATTACTTTTCTCGACTGTAGCATGACAGAAAGTGGATTAGCTCGATTTTGAGCCAGAGACACTAAGCTTTCCACTAGCTGCAGCACAAATTCTAGCTTTGCCAAAGTTTCGTTGTGCTCCGCTAAAGTAATAATAAGTAAAAATGAGGAAAAATTAAAATAAAACGGTAAAATCTAAATAAGATAATATGTATATTTAAAAAAAACAAGCGCGAGGGTTGAAGCCACGGCCGAATGTATTTTTCAGCTAGAATGGGTTAAAATGGAGCAAATTGAAAACGACTCTTCGCAGAATACCAAAATTCAGCACATTATACTTCTGATAATTTAACTTATAGCCCATTGATAAACAACCCAGTAACGTAGTTAGTTATCCAATTTTGATATGAGAAATAGTATAAGAAGTATCAAAAACGATTACAAATGCGAAAACCCTATTCAAAATAAATAAAACATGCCAAAAACTAAGAAAAACAGTTTAAAAAGCCAATATTTCCTCAATTAACTGAGTTTTGGTACCGGTTCACCTAGTATCCTCAGCATACCCTAAATTCTTTAGTACCCTCTTTGACAGTAATGCAGGTTTCCTATCATTATTTAATAAACCCCGACTCAATAAGGTAAAAAATGAAAACAGAACATAAGGTTCTATTAACATTAGAACGAAACACTCCGAAGAAGAGCTGACTATATCTATTTTGTAATTTTTAACTTGAAATTTGATTCATATTGCACTCAGGTAGCTTACGTCTAACAAAGTTTCTTGTCTCAATTCCGGTGGCGGTTTGTACGGCTTGGCAACATCGATTGATCCAAGAGGACTGGCAATTTTTTGATCAGAAGTCGTCGCATTATTTTCGGGAGTTCCTAAACATTACGTCAAATCGGCTTAACCAGACATGTAACAGGGAGATCCCCTCACCCAAAGTTGGTCGTCCCCCATTCCCCCAAAATCGGAAAATTTTCGACCCCTCCCCCTCAATTTTCGGAATAAAAACTTTACGATTCTCGGCCGTTTTTGGGTGTTTTTTGACCGTTTTTGGCCATAAATTGGAGGTCATTTACCCCAACCCGCCTAAAAGTGGCCGAGGAACCCTCCCGAAATTTCGATCCGTTACATGCATGGGCTTGGCATAAGATTGCACATCATTGCTTTTTCAAGATTTATTTTAGGAGCTAAGCGGACGTCTTTAAAAACGGGGTTATTGATATGCAATTTTTGGCCGAAAATGGCAAAGAAGCACCTCAAAATAGCCAAAAAACACGATAGGGCTGGTCTTTTGATTCTGAGGTTTTAGAACCATAAGCCCAGGCGTGGTCCAGCCAGGCAAGCCCCAATTTGTCCAAAATAGGGGCGATGACTGGGATAAAAACTTTCTGACTTTGGGGACGGGGGACGACGGAATTTAGGTGGAGCCCCCCTCACCGTATAGGAGCAGATAACTTGCTGTGTATGTATTAAAGACTACATTAAACAAGAGGCGGATTGAAGAGGATGGGAGCGGTTGCCCCCTCATAATCAATCATAGTTGGCGACATAAAATGGTGAATTTATGTTTTTCATTATTTTTTGGCGACCATTAGGCACAATTTTTCAAATTTCGGCATATGTCTTTTATCAGCGACAAACTGACTTTCTTGGCAGTCTTGAAATCATATTTAAACGCCAGGAATAAATACTTAAATTCTTTTAGACGACAAAGATTTTGTAGCCTTCTCTAGGATTCTGAACCGAAAGAGCATTAATTTCAGCAATTTTTAGAAAAAATTGTGAAAACTTCCGGTGCTTTGCGTAACCACAGGCTACTTTGATATGTTCGTATACTGCTCCAAATATAGGAATACAATGAATTGAGCAGAAATCCAGTAATCCCTAAATATCTAGCTCATATTTTATAACCGAAAAATTTCCCAGAATTTGAAATTTTTCAAACGTGCAAGAGAAATAGCAAAATAAGTTAATTTGCACTCAAATGACACATATAAACCTAGCGGATCTTTATAGTACACACTTTTGACTATTCGGGGAAGTCAGGCAAACATGTAAGAGGAGGGGATGGGGAATTCCCTCACCCAAAGTCGATCGTCCCCCATCCCCTAAAGCCAAAAAATTTTACCCCCCCCCCGATTTTGAAAAAAAATCGAATTTTTGGCCATTTTTATGCGTTTTTGGCCAAAAAATGTAGGTCTGTGCCCCCCCCCATTTTCGAGCCGTTACATGTATGAAGTCAGGGTATCGATACTGCCTACCACCTCGTGTAAATCCTAGTTGGATCCGTCATTGGTTTAAAACAAACAACACCTATATCGCAAAAATCAATTGCTATTGACCGGACAACTCATTAACTTCACAAATGATTTGTTTACGTTTCGTCCGCCACGGTAAACCAGGCAAGTTATGACTTTCCCCGAATTTTCCCTGCATTTGCAAATATCTTATAACATTTGCTGAAGGAGGAATAATTTTACTAGTAGATACTTTAACACAATTATGCATAAGGAATAATAATTCCCCTCTTTGCATTAATATTTTTGAAAAATTTACTTTTGTTAAACTTATTCAAGTAATAGTTCATCAGAGAGCTTTAATCTTCAAACTTGGTCAAGGTTTACCTAAAGTGGAAGGTAATTCATAATTTACTTCTCTTTCGTCCATAATTTTCCTACTTTTCGCACTAAAGGGGGAGGGGTAGCCGTTATACATAATCTGGGGGAGGGGGTTTCACACCCAGAAAAGTTTGATGAAATTTTTCCGATAATTTTTTCAAAATTCTGTTGTTTTTACGCTCTGGAAAGATAGAGCACTGTCAGAAACGCCAAAAAATGATGTTTTTGACGTGTATCCATCCACCTTTTTCGAGCCCCGGAAGGCACTTTGAAATTTTATCCCCTGCCAGAATTTCCGAGCTTTGCATGTATGTATGTATGTCTGGTAGCCGTCTACTCTTAGGAAAAATAAGGGGTAAATGGGTCCAAAATGACAAAAAAACGCCTTAAAGTGACCTAAAAATTCAAATTTTTGCCGAAAATTGGGAAAGGGATTAAAAATAGCTTTTGAGGCCAAGTGACAACTAACTTTGGCCTCGAAGTGCTTTCATAGAAACGCGCATTCAAAGCCAAAAAACTTATGTTTTTGCTGCATTAATCATGTACTGTCACTACTGGTTTATTAAATCACATACATACATACCTACATACTACATATTATTACGTACATATTCGTACATATGTATGTTTATTCAAGTATGTACATAATGCATATATAGTAATAATAATATTAATAATAATTATAATTATAATTATAATTATTATGACTAATATTATTGATATTATTATTATTATTATTACTACATTGTTCACCTCTTGCAGCTAGAGATGGTTTAAGTGGTTCCTCGTCGCTCCTTTGATCTGTAATCGTTTGCCCGATTAAACTTTCCATCAATAAGCTTTTGTCGGTAAATGGCAAGTCTAAAACGGACAATAAATCACTTAAATTAGACACCAAGATAAATCGGCTATTAATTAACTAGATAAATTATAATATACTACTGGACGATTGTCCAAAATTTGAAAAAAAACGACTATCGATCAATACCTAATTTTAAAAAAATTTTAGACAGGCTAAAAATTAAAAAAATCATCATCACCGAATTGAAAAAAATGATTTTCTTAAAAGTAACAACTTGAAAACAATCAAAAAACTTTTCATCATGTTCGTGCTTCCGTTCTGTATTTCATGCTTACAAATCGTATAATTGTAAGCCTTTTCCCAATGCATCATAGTTTTCACTCAATTATTCATTCATTTCAGACGCAGTATGGAAAATTTGTGAAATTTAGGTGGAAGGACGTTCAAAAGCTTGATTTGTTGCTAGATTTCTTGTATTTGTAGCATTTGTCGAGGAGCGTCGGAAATTTTTAAAAATTATGCTTCTTAAAAATAGAAGAAATCTATGCTGAAATACTAGTACATGGCTGTTTCTGCTCTTGAAATTGTTTTGAAACCTATACCATGAACAAAAATGACTTCGGGTTGACAAAAAAGTGAAGAAATGTCATTCATTGGTATTATTCGGCGCGAAGTGCCGAAAAAATTCGAAAAATTATGATCACCGACGGCCTAAAATCATTGCAAATGAAATTCATTCTTTATCTCGCCGAATTTTTGGGCCAATGGGGGGCGGCCATCGCCGCCACTCCCATTAAATCTGCCCTGCACATATTTAAATGGGTTTGCGAAAGATTCAGACAGATAGGCACCGTCAGGTAAATTCGATATCATGGAATGTTTTTTGCATCACTTTGAGGACACAGGTAGTAATAAAGCCAATTTTTTGCGCTTTTTATCCCAAAAGCGCCTGAAATTGTGTTAAAATAATTTGAAAAATCCAGTTTCCCGGTTGGGTAGATAAATTTCTATATCCTCTAACGTTAAGTGACATACGTGCGTATGGATGTAAGCAGAACGGTCTAAAAATACTAAAAAAACGCGGTTTTGCCAAATAAAAGCGTTTTATGTATATAGGCTGCTTTGCCCATTTTTGTCTTTGAATAGCAACAAAGCGAGTAGGTATACTGAATTTGCCACTGTCGATTTCAGGGATACCCCGATCATTTGCATTTATGGTAATGCATGTAGGTATGTATAACACTGCAAACGTGTAAGTTCTTCAATCTAAACACTATTATACTATGATTTTTAAGGTAACCGGCAAAAAACAATGATTGGTGGTTTAGTTTTCAGACTGTTTCAATTGTTAATTTGATAGCTGTCGAAGTAAATGCTAAAATCATCCGGAAACCTAGCATGCCATGACCATTTTAATGTTAATCTTTAATTAATGTATTCATGCAGTGTTTTTTTGTACAAGGTCCGTTTGTGCATGTACAAAGATAGTCCCCAAAAGACTTTGTACATTTTGTACACACAAATTTTTGGGTACTATAATATGGTACAGTAGCGATTTTAGTGTGGTAAAAACAGAGTTGTTCGAAGTAGTGTCTTTTAGCTAATTTCTGGGTCTCCAAGTGCAAAAATAACTAAGAATCGTCTTGAAACGGCGCGAAGCGCCGAAAAATCTAACATTTTTCCTTTTGAAATGCAATTTCTGCCATTATAAAGATATATAGAACATACAATTACTCCTTTCGGCGCGAGGCGCCGGAATTTTGCGACTTTCAGACCTTTTTTGCAGTTTTTGTCTTCCAAAAAATCTTTGTACATGTACAAAGACGGTCCCGTAAAGTCTTTGTTCATCGGGAAAAATCTTTATCGAATACAAAAAAACACTGTATTCATATAATCAAATTTCAAAAATTTCAAGATTTAAAACTTGATTAGGTATCAGAATTGAGTTTTAGAAAACGCATCGTTAAAATAGTCTTACTATTGTTTGATGCAAACGGCAAGTTCATGGGCGTTAGCTCCTCATCATCATCGTCGTCGTCATCATCCTGCGAATCGATTAGCGGTAAGTTTGCAACTTTTGATGGACTTCCTGAAAAAACAAAATATAATAAAAAAGGTACACTTGAAACTGGTCAAATTTTTGTAAAACTTAGACATTGTGGACTAAATAAAGGAAAGTAAAATAGGAGACGTATATATACGAATATTAGTACATGTGTAAATATCCAGGCCCGTATCCAGGATTCGGCTAAGCGGGAAAGGTGGGGGAGGGGAGCGAACCCAACATAAATTGCTCTATATCACGGAAAATTCGTTGGGATAGCTGGCGAAACCGCATGTTTCAACGTTTTTCGATATGCTCTATCCCTAAGATAATAAAATTCGAAGTTAAAAAAAATTTCTTCCAATCAAAAAAGCTATAAAAAAGTGCCATTTCTGGTCGCGCTTGGACCAAAATGATAGAAAATACCTTACGTATGACGCGAAGCGCCGAAAATTTGAAGATTTTACGTCAGAGGCAGTCGATTTACCATCGTTCCGTACATTATCTTACCTCTCAAAATTTTATTCTGGCCATGGGGGTGTGCGGCCGCCCCCCGCTCCCCTCAAATACGGCCCTGTACATACAGTGGTCGCCATGAAAGATGACGCGCCATCACCCGCAGAATTATAATGGATGGTGCGTCGCGAGCACCGCGTTACGTCCATCATGCGCCATCATCTCTTTTTTCTATTCAGCGCCATTAACCTCCATCATCCCGTTAATCTGGCGATGCGGACGGCGCAATTTAGCTATTAGCACTAACAAGAAGGAAGCGCAGCTTCCTTGTTGTTGGTGCTATTAATAGCTAAATTACGCCGTCCACATCGCCAGATTAACGGGATGATGGAGGTTAATGGCGCTGAATAGAAAAAAGAGATGATGGCGCATGATGGACGTAACGTGGCGCTCGCGACGCACCATCCATTATAATTCTGAGGGTGATGGCGCGTCATCTTTCATGGCGACCACTGTATCTATGTATATAACACATGTGAAAACTAATGAACAAAAGAAATAAAAAATTTAAGAAAGAACATGCAAAAAACTTTTAATTAGCAAAACAACGGAACAAATTTGTTCTCTTTAGATTGGTTATTTAAACCTCCTAGAATATACCAATAACTTTTTGGCAAAAAATACACCACAAAGCTAAGTATAAATACGTGTCCGTCATGTCATCAGTATGCAGTAGATAAACATCAATTAAAGGTCGAGGCATCATCTTGAACATGCTGACCCGACCCTCACAAATCCGCGATAATAGCCAAAGCTGCAACCAGTCCGACTATAAGCTCTCAAAGCTTAGGCTTAAAATGACTTAAAAAGGCAATTTAGTTTGATTTTTCACTGTTTTCTCGCATTTTTTTCAAAATAAGTCCATCCAAATTAACCATACATGCACACGGTGCAAAATTCTTGGAGGGGGTAAACCGAATTTTGTTGGGGAAGGGGGCAAACAAGTAATTTTCTTTCTCACCTAAATTTAATGTAAAATTTTGATACTTAATGCATTGTATTGTATTCTTCATGAATATTTATGGTTAAATTTGCATGAGAACAATAACGAGGACGACGACTGAATGACCACTTGTGTAGCATCAAATATGTACGAAATAATGAAAGAAAATTGACTGGATGTATAAATTGGACAGTCTACTGCTCGAAAAATAAGTAAAAGTACCTAAAATTATACTGTCAGACGTCATGAGACGCTTTTTCCTGGTTCGAGCCATAGGTTTTGATCCAAAATAGCCTGAGGGGATATGTCATAGGTGCACAAGGTCAGGGTCGGCAGAAGGCAGGGGGGGGTGAAATCCCTAAAATCCAAAATATTTAATTTTACGTTCACGATTTTTTTCTGTTTAAACGATCAAAATGGCCAAAATAGCATACGAAACGTCTTTCATGGTGATATCGCATTTTTAGAACATTTTGGTCCATTTTGATTGCATTACATATATCACTTTTAACCAAAAAAGGCTAAAATTGATCAATTTTAATGCTTTTTGAGTAAAAAGTGTATAAAAATACTAATCCGCGGGAAAAGTTTCACATTATTACTGCTTTTTACCTCAAAAAGGATACAAAAAAAACGTTCCGCTGAAAATCGCCGGACAGTACCTGACCGGCTGACCCTTAAGTGGGAGGTAATACCCCCTCACCCCCCTATATGCATGTATGGGGTATGCTACTCAAAAGTCTTGATAAGGGGATACCCCACATCCCCCAGTGTGCATATGTGAAATTAACCCTCCAGCCCGTCCAGATTTTGAGTCAGCCCGTTCCAACCATGGTCCGAGATGGGCTATTGCCCAGGTGAACCAAAAAAGACAAATGTCGCTGATAGTATGAACAAATCATACCAGAACCCCTTCTAATGCTGGCCAATAAACCAGCATTCGAAGTCTCGGGCATTGCGGCTGAGGGGCAAGAGGGCAAGGGCACCGATCGGCGTTTGTATGAGGGCGATCCTAACGCCGAACTGAGCGGAGGCGCCGTATTTTGCAACGAGCGAGGGGTCAAATCGACGAAAAAACAAGCTGCAGTCAAAACAGTAGTTTTTATTATTTTCAATAATTAATAATAATATTAATCAACAAAATTAACAAAAAAACAATCATTAATCGAAATTTTCAGAAAAATGTCAGAATTATCAGAATCAGGGCTGTATTTAGGGGCGCCCCCTCCCTCGGCCGGAAAAAAATATAAAAGGTAAGATATTGCAGGGAAAGATAGAAAAAATTGCCTGTATTTGATGCAAAACCTTCAAAATTTCGGCGCTTCACGCCACATATGACGTATTTCCCACAATTTTGGCTCGCGACCAAACACGACACTTTTTAGAGCATTTTGAGGAAGAAAGAATTTTTTCGAAAAGTTAGAATTTTATTATCTTCATGGAAAGAGCATGTTGAAAAACGTCGAAAAATGCGGTTTTTACTAGCTATCGTGGCGAATTTCCAACGATATAGACCAATTTATGTTGGGTCCGCCCCCCCTTGGCCGAATCCTGGATACGGGCCTGATCAGAATAATTAAAAACGACTAACATTTAAGAATTATGTATAATTAGTTGTCGGCCGCATATATTCGTACATGCAAAGCATAGGCATTGTCTATTTGGGCTCAAAAACGAGTACGCATAAAAACGTGTTTTACTGTTGCTGACAATGTCTATCCTTTCCATGATCGATATTTTGGGTGGAGATACTGATAAAAACACACAGTGGGCCACGTTAGGCAGATGATCAGCGTTTTTAGTGAAAAAGTGATGAAAACGTATCTATAAATATTGCTAAAAACGTAAATTTTCGCTCAAAATTCGAAGAAAGAGGCTGAGAATCTCTTATTGGGATTTGGGAAGGTTGACAACGTAAGAGGTTTCCCCAAACTCATACTTCCACGTAGGTACATATGTACTAGGGATGTTCCGGTTTCAGGTTTTTCAAAAAATTCGGTTCCGGTTCCAGTTCTTGCGTAAGTTGGAACCGCCGGTCCCGGTTCTTCAACTAGAGAACCATCGGTTTCGGTTCCGGTTCTCGGTTCCTGTGTCAAAGTATGTACGCTCTTGATAGCCTGACTTCACGGTAACATATGACGATATAATCGAAAGATAAATTACTCGGTAAGTCGTTTCAATCTGGCAACTGCACGTTCAAACAAGTTTTACGTCTAGTTGACAGTTTACTTATAAATCACTGAATATTATATATGTGTTTCTTGAATAAAATATTATATCATGTCTGGCTTTGTGTGTACAATGTTTCATTCAGTTGAATATGTTTCCACTGTTCTTTGCTTATTAGAATTCGTAAATTGGTGTATTTCTTGAACAGCTGTTCAGTGGAGCTGGAATCGTTTACGACCCGCTCAGAAACAGGCTACATGGCAAAAAAGCAGAACGACTGTTATTTTTAAAACATAATTTACCCGGAACAAAATTTGCATACTGAGTTTTAATCTGCAAACTTTTGGGTAATAAAAGATTGAATCGCTGCTTCATGTCTTCACTAAATTTTATGAAGTTCGATTTTTAACTCTACTTTTGAAAAACCAATAACCGACTCCAAAAAAGATCGGTTCCGGTTCCGGTTCTTAGAAAATCAAGAAATCGGCTCCGGTTCTTCGGTTCTCGTCCCGGTTCCAAAAAATGGTCGGTTCCAGCCGGTTCCGCTTAACCGGCACATCCCTAGTATGTACATATGTATGAAATCAGCAAATTTAATAATGCATTCATAGCCAGCAAGGCAAATTCCTACTTTCCGGAGGGGCTAATTCAGCAACCGAGGGCAAACGAAGGCTTGGAAAGCGGCTTTGTTGCCCTGACGGTGGCGGTGCTGGATTCTCAAATGTTGGCGTAATTGAAGCTTGCATTTCGGAACTTTGATCAACTGATTCATCTTGCGATTTCAAATGAGATTTGGATGACCGCTGTAAAATAAAAGCTGCGTTAACAGGCAAAGAAGAACAGCACGAATAATAATAATAATAATATAAATAATAATAATGATAATAATAATAACAATAATGATAATGTTATAATTAATAATAATAATAATAATAATAATAATAATAATAATAATAATAATAATAGTAATAATAATAATGGTAATAATACCGAATGACTTTACTATATGTAAAAACGACCATAATTAACGAAGTGATAATCATCATAGACCATGGTTTTAAAGATCACTAATGTTTTTTTTAAAAAGGTCTACTTTTCAAAATTTGAAATCCAGAACAGTGCACTTACAGATGAAATTTTGTCGATAAGGAGAATAACGAGTCATATTTCGTCAAGCTCGCAAAATAAGTCGAGCTACCCATGTTTATTCTTTTATACATATATACGTATAGAAATGGGAAACCCAATTTAAATATGATTTCCTATCCTTCGATTTAAAAATAATAAGTAATTTCCGACCAGAAAATGCAAAAAGCCATAATTTTACGCAAAACTGAAAACAGAAGCTAAGAAGTACGAGTAAATGTGCAAATAATTATCAGGAGAATCAGAAGATGGAGCTAATAATCAAATTGAGATGAACAAATTCAATTGACGATCAACAGATGTATCGACTCACACTCAAATAACTTAGTCAAGAAACCGAAAATAAGAAGTTTAAGAAAATTTCTGGAGGCGACAATATTTCGCTATTACAGCGTGAAGTGCTGTCAAACTGCTAAAAAATCCCAAATCTCTATCATTGTAATTCGTGCCATATGTACATTGTGGACTGGGAGACGCATCAGTGATAATTATGTTATAATAAATAATAATAAATTAATAATTTACATAATTGCTACACATGTACGTACATAAATGAAGCGCACCTCTGAGGATTTCACCCCAAGAAACTTTTTACCCCGTAGAAATCGCGACTTTTAAAAAAGATCGTAGAATAGGTGCTATTTTAAGCCTTTTAGCTATATATCCCTTTGCTTAAAAGTGTCAATTTTTAGCGCTTCGTGCCATATACAGTGGTCGCCATGAAAGGTGACGCGCCATCACCCTCAGAATTATAATGGATGGTGCGTCGCGAGCGCCGCGCTACGTCCATCATGCGCCATCATCTCTTTTTCTATTCAGCGCCATTAACCTCCATTATCCCGTTAATTTGGCGATGCGGACGGCGCAATTTAGCTATTCATAGCACCAACAAGAAGGAAGCGCGCCAGCATTCACGTGCGCGCTTCCTTGTTGGCGCTATTGATAGCTAAATTGCTCCGTCCGCATCGCCAGATTAACGGGATGATGGAGTTAATGGCGCTGAATAGAAAAAAGAGATGATGGCGCATGATGGACGTAACGCGGCGCTCGCGACGCACCATTCATTATAATTCTGAGGGTGATGGCGCGTCATCTTTCATGGCGACCACTGTAATTATTTTTCGACTATATGTATTTTGTCCAATTTCCTCTAATTTTTTCGTTATTTTCTCTAAGCATTTTCATGTTTAACATTCTGGAAAGATAACGAATGGTCAGAAACGCCAAAAATGATGTTTTTGACGCGTTTTCACCGTTTTTGAGCCCATAAATACAATTAGTATTTTTTTGGTTTCACACTCCTAAATTTATCTGCTGTGCATGTCTGACTGAGAGGATTGAACTTCCAAAAAACCCCGAAGATCGTAGGGCTCCGTCTACGAGTAACTGCACATTATATACACGTAAGGCTGAAAAATTTTGGGAATGGTCACCGACCATTTTCAGAGGGGGAGGGGGTTGATGACCCCAATTTTTGGCCAAGAACGGCCAAAAACTCATGAAAATAACCAAAAAACGTGATTTTTTAGATCGGGGTCGGAGGGGTCAAACATTTTCTGGCTTTGGGGAATTAGAGGACGACCAACTTTGGGTGGGGGATTCCACATCCCACTATTGCATGCAGGCACGTAGCTGGCCGTCCTATTTTGGGGGAGGGCACCAACACTGATTTTGGGGTGAAAAGCCCAAAAATAGCACAAAATAACGTTTAAAAAGTCCTGTTTTTCCGATTTTTCTGAATTGGGAGTAGGAGGGCCGGACCCCCCCATACCCCCCAGAGCTACGTGCCTGATTACACGTATGGTGCATATTTGTTTGCATACCTGCGATAAATTATTATTTTCGCGCGACAATCGCCTCGCTTCCATTTCGGCGAAATTATCGCGTTGCGACGGCACGGGAATCGGATCCGGAATTGGTATTTGTCCGTTTTTACGGATTTTTGCCGGATCCGGATTTCGAACCGCCGGCTGATCCGAGCATCCGGCAGCCGGATACGCTTTTGGAACCGCAATACCTGTTGCGCGAAAATCACAAGTTATTTGTAGAAATGAAGTAATTTTTCAACGATTTTTAAATAGCTTTTAACTTTCCAGTTAAAAAATTATAAACACACACATATAGGAAAATTAATAAATACAAAAATTATAATTTAAAAAAAATTAGTGAAACAAAAAGTAACAGAAAAATTGCATTTTATTAGAGCTGGAGCTTGTATAGGATGGAATTTTTAAACGAAAGAGTTTAACTAAGAAAAATCTCAGCCGAATCGGAACGCAATCGATAAAAATAAAATCAGTATGGACAAAATGTAAAAAAGTTTAAACAAGGTTACTGATTACTGTTTTTTGTTTTTGTACCGAACAAAGATTTGGAGGCTCGTACAATGATTTTTGGAGCGATCTTTGCACACCTTTGTACACAAAGTATAGACTTTTTTGACCGATTTTCGATTGCACAAAGAAAAATAGAAGTTATTGTACAAGAAAGAAAACAGTGGAACTGATCATGCATAATCTCAGGGGTGTCGGGGGTTTCAAGCAACGCATCCCCAGAATTTTTGATTTTATAGAACAAAACCGTAGGAAAACTTTTAGTTCCAAAATGTCATTCCTTAGGCGCTTCGCACCAAAGAGCCATTTCCGCCACAATTGTTAAATTTTACTGAATTAATTTCGTTTTTATCAAGCACGTAGCTGGCCGTCCTATTTTGGGGGACCAATACCAATTTTTGGGGGGACTAAGCCCAAAAAGGCCAAAAATAGTATAAAATAACGTTTAAAAAGTCAAATTTTCCGATTTTCCTGAATTTGGGATGAGTCCGATCCCCCCATTCCCCCCAGAGATACGTGTCTGGTTTTTATCGTCTACGAAGACAGAGCATAGTCAGGAACACCAAAAATTATGTTTTCCGTGCGTATTTGGCGTGGAAGAGCCAAGAAACGCACTTGGAAAAATTTTTCCGCTCAATTCCCCCCACCCCATCCCCGAATTTCTTATATGTGCAATGCCGTACGACAATGAATATCTGAAATGAAAAATCGCACTTTAACATGTAATAGATATCGTTTCGCTTGCCTTCGAGCAAGTTTGTTTGTTTGTAACTCATTTGACGTGGGTTTGGGAATTCCAATTCAAGGTTGGCCGTCTCACTCGTCGCCCAAAAAATGCGTTTTTATCACTTTTACCAGTGTTTGAGCGAAAACTTGCGTATAAAGTAACTTGCGGATGCTTTCTAGGTAATTTTGACCAAAAAATTTAACATTTCTATGCTTTTTTCTTCCATCTTTTTAATCAAAAAAATGGAAAGTCGCAATAGGTGCACAAGGTCAGGGTCGGCGGGGGGGGGGGAAGAGTGAAATCCCAAAAATCCAAAACAGTAAATTTAACGTTTACGATTTTTTTGCTGTTTTAACGATCAAAATGGTCAAAATAGCCTATAAAACCTTTTTTCTTGGTAATATCGGATTTCAAAAGCACTTTTCAGTCCATTTTGACTACATTATATCACTTTTAACCCTGGAAAATGCTAAAAATTATTAGTTTTGGGCGCTTTTTAGAGTAAAAAGTACTTAAAAGTACTCTGACGCGAAGCGCCGGTAAAATTTTTACGTTTTTACTGCTTTTGAACTGAAAAATGATGCTAAAAACGTTCCATCAGCTCAAAATCGCCGAACAGTATCTGTCCGGCTGACCCTTCAGGGGATGGGGAGTAATACCCCCAATGTGCATGTAAGAAAGTCGTTAAGACGAATTTAGATAAACTACACATACATATGACGGACATAATATTAAGATTTTAACATGGTACTTAACCACACCTGCACAGCATGGCCATTCTGGGTGGGGATCGGTCGGAATTTTTTCAATCTCATCGGGCTAAAATGGCGTCGGGCTTGCAGTAAATTTTATTTCAAAAAATTGTATTCCTTATTTTGCGTTATTTTCCCAAAAATTTTACCACGTCATCATTTCCACCTCTCGCATTTAATCAAAACAGCTAGTAGGTATGTTAGGTACTTAAAATATGGCATTTATCAAAAAATTTACAGAATTTAAAATTTGGTAAAAACAAATTCTCAAAAATACGTAATTTTGCAACAATACCGCTGATTCGATCCGTTTCAGCGCCGCCCGCCGTGTTTGTAGCGTAGCGAAAACGAACGGACGATGACGACGATATCGACGCGTCAAACGGCGCTGCGGTCGTCGCCGTCGCCGCTGCCGTTTTAGGCGCCCGATTCAGCGACGCCGGAAAACTGAGCGGACGAACGACGGGCGTTTGACGCGGCAGGCCGGAAGATTGGGGAACGCGAGATTGGGCATTATACCTGATATGCGTACACATATGCATATACGTGCACAACATGAGAATTCTGAGGGGAGGGGGCGGGTGGGAAAGCCGAAAAAATTTCCGAAGCTCCTTTGTTGGATTCAAAAACGACGGATACATATTCTTTAAAACACCAGTTTTTGGCGTTCCTTACGACGCTTTTACTTCCTGGTCTATAAAAAAGCAAATTCCTAGACAAATTCGATAAAATTCAATCAAGAAGCTTCAAACGCCGAAAAATCTGATTTTTGACCAAGAGATCGCTAAAAACGCTTGAATTAACAAACTTCCTCTGATTTATCGGAAAGTTGCATTTTCAGTAAGGGGGTAGAAATATTTTTGAGACGGGGTGGGGGTGAATAACTTTTTGAGGAGAATGATTAAACCCCCTTCCATAGGTCACACAATTTAGTTATGCTATAACCTATTCAGTCGGGCCCTATCACGCGATTTCGAGCTTATTAATTATTTCCTGCATCGTTTTTGGGCAAAAAATAATGTAGAGGATTTTCCCGGCCTTACGTGCCCGATTAAGAATTTTATTTTCCGTTTATTCATGAAGTGCCTTAGTCGAAACAATCGAAAAAGCCAGCATTTTCTATGGGTTAGCGCCGCTTGACGAATTTATATTTTTGTCGTTAAAAAGGATATAACAGTCCAAATGGACCAAAAATGTCAAACAATGCGGTCGTACCGCATTTTTTATCATGCCAAAGTCTTTTTAATCGTTTCGTCGTTGATTCGCAAAAGACCATTAATCCTATTGCACTGTCTCTAGCATATGTAGGTATATGTTACTAGGTCCAACGCAGGTATGCTAGTCATTAAAATTTAAAAACTAAAATTGTAAATAAAATACGTACATTGAATAAAATTCTATGGTCTGTCTAATTATCATGTTTTTGAAACATGGACGGAATAGTTTAAAGCATTTTTCTATGTATGTTTTGAAAATTTCTTCAAACCGGGCATATTTTAATGAGTAAAAAAATGTTCCATTCGTTCATCCAGTCCTATCGAGTAAAAAAGCTTTTTCGAATCGATAATCATGAATCGTAGAGAACCCTTAACTTCAAGACCACGCACTTAACACCCGAAAATTTCTCATCCACGCACTCATCTAAATTATTTTATAGATCGAAAGAAAAGCCAACTTATTGAATTTAAAGAGTATGTAAACAGAGGGCCAAAACGTAAACTTTGAAGACTATGCTGCCACCAGAAACGTAGCTGGCCCTCTAAACTTAGGTAGACTAATATTTTGAAGTCAGATGTCTCAACAACTACTTGTAGGCAGGCAAAAATAGTGGTGTTTTTGAGTGTTTCTCAGCGAGCTCTACACACTGGACAAGAAAAAATTCTCTACAAAATTCAAAAAATTTGATTTCTTCTTTATCATAAAAAATAGTTTTATAAAATGGTCACGCAAATGATTCTAAACATTTGACCCGCTGCAAAATTGCTTAATTTGTTTTGTACTCAATTCTGGTACATTGCAAAAAAGGCAATAGGTGTGAAAAATAAATAATTCTGCGCAACGCATCAGAAAATTTCGATATGTTCATCGTGTCTTACTCAAACTTGGGCTGTTCAAAAGATAAAAAGTTACATATACAAAAAAACCAATTTATTGCTACGCGCCCGAGAATTTTGAGCTTATTAGTTCAAACGTATGCTAGAATCTATTCTGCCAAACTTTCAAATGCGCTTCAAGAATTTTCAACTTTTTTCTTTAGGGGACCCGTGTAAAAGATATTCGTATTTCCAAAATTTTGGAGTGACTAGCAGGCACGTAGCTGGCCCTCTGAATGTGGGGGACTAAAATTTGGAAGTCAGATACCACAGCAACTACTCATAGACAGGCAAAAATAATGGTGTTTTTGAGCGTTTCTAAGCGAGCTCTACACACTGGAGTACAAAAAAATTTTTTTGTAAATAAAAAATTCAACTTCATCTTAATCATATTCAAAAATATGTTGTATAAGATGGCTACATACATACATACAAGAGGGGAATGATGGGAGTATACTAAAAAACAAATAAAAAGAAAAATTCATTTTATATGAAAAACGAAACGGTAAAAAATTTTGAAAAAACGGCTAACATCGGTCTTTTGCTCCTGTCGTCATCGTTCGCCGTCGTCGCTGTCATAGCCGTCGTGACGACGACATAATCGGCGTCTTCAACGTTCTCGTCGACATCAGCGTGCGACGGCAACGTCGCCGTTCTTCGAGGAGGCGCCAAGCCGCTCGGGCGATGATAAACGGCCGTCGGCGCATCGCTGGGCTTCGACGCCGTCGTCGCTCTACTCGACGACGCTGCCGCGTTATACGCCTGCGCGACGCTTGCGGCGCCGCCGCCGATCGGCGATGACGTCATCGCCTTGGCGCGATAAACGACGCCAGCGGCGGGCGGTCGATTAAATTCGTGAGATAAATCGCGTCCGACGGCGCGCGGCGGCACCGTCGTCGTCGCCAGCGACGTCGGCGGCGCATCAGCGGCGTAGCCGCCAATTAATGGATGTTTCGGCGGCGAAGCCGCGGCGTCGATTGCGCCGCCGCCGCCGCGTCCATTTAAGAATGGATGATTGAAAAAGTCCTCTGAAAGAAAATTACGATGAATAACCCGAATACCATTCATACATTCAACACGGGGATGCCCCCACCCACCTCAACGCCAGAAAATTTCTGACCCTCAAAATTTTTAGGCCGTTTTTAGGTGTTTTTGACCGAAATTGAGGTCATTCACTGCCCCCTCCACTAAAAATGGCCGGGGACCCCACCCAGAATTCAGAACCGTTACACATACATTAGCGTTGTTCATAAATGCTGAGATCGATCTTACCGAATTCAATTCGTTCCCTGGCATTTCGTCTCAGCAACTGATACAACAAAGAGCGCAAATCTGGCGAAGTAGATTCTGGAACACTAGAAGGAGAATAAATAAGACTAAAATTGCAGAACGACTTAATGAATCAAGCACAACAAGAAATTACATAGCAAAGTAAGTTATAACAATCATTCATACATGATTTTGGGGTTTTGAGAGGTTTCAATCCCCCTACAGAAATTTTTTCACCGCTCCCAGAATTCGCAATTTTCATGAAAATTTCCAAAAAATTAGCTAAAACTTCGTGGAACAAATGTTTTCAAAGCGTTTTTAGCCATCTATTTGCTCAAGGTGTAGAGTTTTCGGCGCTTCGCGCCATATATTTACTCTTGTTTTGATTAGTTTGCACAATCTCGACTTTATTCGATTTTTTCGAAATTTTTTATGTTTTTATGCTCTAGACATGGGCACGCTGAGGTTTTTCGAAGTCCAATGACTTCCCTGGAACCTGCGGGGTTGGTCATGACCATAGATGCAGAGCATGGTCGGTTTGAATGGTGTGTGGAAAATTGAGCTTTCTGGACCAAAATGACCTAAAAAACTGATATAAATGCTAAAATAGAGTTAAAACTAAATACGTTATTCCACAGTTTCTGATCAGTTTCAAGTACTTTTGAAGAGAAAATATTCAATCGTCGTCCATTTTCGGTTTGATTTTGCCTCATTTTCTCCCGGGATTTCTTAAAACTCTTGCAGGGTTCGTCTGATTCCCCTGCGGGGTTGCTTAACCGCCAGGGTCAAGTCACTCGACCCTGTACCCTCGTATGCTCTAGATAGATGGAGCAACGTCAGAAACGCCGAAAAACGATGTTTTTGACGCGCACCACCATTTTAGGGCCCCAAAGAGAGCAGTTTAGAATTCCCCCTCCCGAATTCCCATGCTGTGCATGTCTATAACAATGCAGCAAAACTAATGACAAAATAGCACATTGCATGCGTTATGTATATTGTACGTAATATAAGCTAAATGAAATAAAAAAATAGTAAGCACAGTTATCGTCATGAAATCTAAGCACTTAACTAACTTTAAGCTTTGTTAAGGATTGCTCGGCCTTCTTATAACATGGGACGTCTAAGGACGAAGTCGTATGTTTTAAAATTGCAGTTAAAACATACGAAGCCATCCTTTAAGAAGCTTAAGAATGATTTAATCTTCAAATTTCGTCGCGAGAACCGTATGATTATCATACGTGTGGAGGAGGATGGAGAAATCCCCACCTAAAGTCGGTCGCCCTGATATCTCCCAAAGGTTGAGATACAAATGTTTGGCAAAAACCGGCGTTCCTAGTTATTTGTAGGCGTTTTCTTCAATTTTTGACCAGAAATATAAGATAAAAGATTATCTATCTGCACTAAAAATGGCCGACTCCCCTCCCACAATTTTGAGCCCTTATATGTATAATGATAGTTAACATAAAATAAATACAAACCAAAGATAGGGAAGAAATATAATTAAAACGCTGTCAAAATGCTTAATGACTGTAAATTTACTATAAATGTAGCAGAAAGACTATAAAATTATTCAGAGTTAGGAAAAAGAATTTGCAGGGTAATACATGAAATAAAGATGATTAAATTCATTAAAGAACGACAACTGAAGTAATTTCGAAATAAATCTCTAATTTTAATATATACACACTTTGGCTTTAGATCCTTATTCCTTTCGTAAAACTGCTTCAAAGCTTGCGGAGTTTGAGCCTGAAACAATAAATTGTTTCGAAATGAAGAGATTTTGGATTTAAGATACAATTCATTGAAATTGTACCTGGAATGGTGCTTTTCCGGTGAGACATTGAAACACAATCGTCCCTACGGACCATAAATCCGCCTTAGCACAATATTGCAGCGACATAATAACCTCAGGGGCCTACAGAAACAGAGAAAGTCCAGAAAAATCAGGTAACAAATACATTTGATGTTTTTCTTTACATTCGCCTACTTGTTCTCAAATTTATTAGCGTAAAAATGCTATTCACAGAAGTACATAACATATGAGTTCGACTATTTTTTTATTAATTATTCACGTGGTCATATTGTAGCGAGGAAAGGAATCATTGCTGTGCAAAGTGTAAATTATGAAAGTGATACGCTGTATTTTTATGTACGGTTTCACTTCAGTGTGTCTCTCGTTACCAGTTATAATTTTAGTTTACCTTTGCGTGTAAATCAAATTGTTTCAATTTATTAGAACGCTAATGAGCGAGCGTCACTCTGATTTTCTATGCAAATTTAAATACGTTCAAAAGTCAATTTACATAGCTGCATTAGGTACGTGTTTGGCAGCGTTCAGCTTGATTATCCTGGTCTGGTTTGGTCAACTCACTCAGTGATGAAGCGTTAAGCGCATTGTGTTGATTGTTTTGTCTACTGCTAGTACAATTACTTTTACATTAATGTATAACATATTTATGTATGCTGACAATAGCCACGCACTCAAAGCAAGTAATTAGACATGGGGCTAGGGTTAGATTCAAAGAGATATTTACATAATGACATATCTGTTTCAGTACTGTTCTATTGGCATATTTAAATATACTATTGATTTTTTAGTATTTATTAATTTGTACCCTTTTTGCATTTATGCGAGTCTAGGACCTTGAAAGGGGAAGGGGTAATACCCCCCTCACCCCTATGGGAATGTGAGTTTCTGACACTGAATGTTTATTGTCATTTCCGGACATGCATTGCTTGCTGAGAGAAGGCTTGTTGTCTAGACCTCCAAAATTGAAAAATGGGAATTTTTCGGAGAAAATACGGCAAAATTAAGAACAAAAATGGATGAAACTCAAATAATTTTCAGCAAAAAGCTTGAAATTGACTAGAAAGTGTGGATTAATATAGTTTTACACTATTTAAACATTTATATCAGTTTTGGAAACAATTATTGTTCAACAAAGCACTTTGGCTGGCTGATCCCCTGGACCGCCATGCTGTGTGCACATCTATAGTCATGTTTCGTTAAAAGTTCAGGGAGTTCATGTCAAATTTACCATGTACATCGGTGACCCGCATAGAGTGGCGGCCATAACGCCAGTCTGCAGAAATCGTGCAAAACCAAAATCAGCTGAAAATTCAGATTGAATGATAGATTATGATAATAATAATAATAATAATAATAATAATAATTAGGATAAAAAAATTATACTAATTATCCTATAAAAGTATAAAATTGTTTCAATTATAATACTCATTCACAGAGTCCAACGTTTCACGAAAACCAGAATTTTAGGCGTGTGCCTCTAAGAAGCTTTGTCACCTTGCTTCAAAGAAACAGAGAAACGATAACTTATGATAATAATAATTAGACAAGTAGGCAACAGCTGAAAATTTTGGGAGGGAGTAATTGGCCATTTTTACGGGAGAAGCAAATGATCTCGAATTTTTAGCCAGAAAAAAGCTACACACATATTAGAATGGCCTGACATCCAAGTTTCAGCTAAAAAATGGGGCCGAGATAAAAATCTTAGTCTTTGGGAACGACCAAATTTGGGTAGGGTCTTCTTATCTCCCCTGTTACAGTATATGCATGATAATTGAATCAATTTTAATCAAGTATTTAATTTTTTTTATTTCTTTTTCTTTAAAATTCAAAGGGATGCTACGATGTAGTTTGTTACGTATCTCAGATCGAATATCGATACTGGCCTATCTATGTGATACCTTTAGTGACTAAAAATTCCTTATAATTAAATGAAAAACTTGAAAGTCCGCAAAATAAAACGCATTCTTAAGAACCCTATCATAGATAATAAAAATGTCTTTAAAATGCTCTTATTTGACTGCGACGTCTTACCAACTTTGAGTCGAATTTCATTGGGTGGCGGATTTGGCTTATTGGTCAAATTTATCAGTAATATATTCTGCGGCCTAAACGAAATATGACATCGCTAAAAATAAAGTTAAATTGAGTAGAAAAACATGCACGAAACTCAGCACGTTTGTCTATAACCTGAATACAGATTCATAAATAGGCACCCCGCAGAGAAAACCGGACCAACCCCGCAAGTTTTAAAAATTTTCTATGTAAAGTGGGGCAAGATGAAGACCGAAAATTAAAAAAATTGACAATTTTCTTCAAAAAGTACTTGAATTTGACCAGAAACTGTGAAATAACGAAGTTTTCATGCTAATTTAGCATTCATACCACTTTTTGAGGTCATTCTGACCCTAAGAAGCTCAATTTTCCATCCCGCCCTAAGACCATGCACTGCATCTATGGTCATGCATGACCGACCCCGCAGGTTCCAGGGAAGTCATTTGACCCTGAAAATCTGAGCCTGCCCGTGTATGTAAAGATTTGTCTACAATTTTGCAATATGCATGAAAGTTTCGAACTTTCAATCTTGAAAAAACGAAACATAAAAGAATAAAAAAATATTTATTACTTCAAGTCTCGATGTACGATTCCTCTGGAATTCATCACACGCACTGCACCGACTATTTGACATAGGAATAGACGAATCGTATCCTCACTAAGCGTTCCTTTTATTTGAAGATAATCCGCCAAATCACCGCCATTGCAGTACTCCATCACCAAATAAACGTGAGTTGGAGTTTCCTGCAGTATTTACATAAAGCTCCAAATATACAAGGGCACAGGGTAACCCCGCAGCAACTCCTCAGGGGAGACCGGACCAACCCCGCAAGAGTTTGAAAACTTCCAAGAAACATTAGGCAAAATGAAGGCCGAAAATGGATGACAAACGCTATTTTAACAATTTAACCAGTTTTTGAGGTCATTTTTGGCCCAAAAAGCTTTAATTTTTTTACCCTCTCAGATACGGTTTCTTTTATTCGGAAAAGATTTTTCCCGGTGTACAAAGACTTTTCAGTACCGCCTTTGTACATGAAAAAAGATTTTTCAAAAGACAAAAGCTGTAAAAAGGTGTAAAATTCCAAAAAAATTTTAGCGCCGAAATAAGTAATTGTCCGTCCAATATCTCTTTAAGATGGCAGAATTTGCATTTAGAATGGAAAAAGGTCAAATTTTTCGGCGCTTCGCGCCGTTTTGAGACAATTTTTCGTAATTATTGGCGTCAGAAACCCAGATATTAGTTAAAATACATTGCCAAAGGTCGAAAAACCCTGTTTTACCACACTAAAATCGCGGCTGTACCATATTATAGTACACCAAAATTTGCATGTACAAAATGTACAGACTTTTGGGGACCATCTTTGTACATGTAAAAACAGACCTTGTACAAAGAAAAAACAGTTTTCAGGCCAATTATGCTTTGCGTCTATGGTCTTGATGACTAACCCCGAAAGTTCCAAGAAAGTCATTTGACCACTATTTTATTTTTTGTACAAAAACTTCGATTTTTTTGTACAATCAAAAATCGGCCGAAAATTTCCTATACTTTGTGCACAAAGATGTACAAAGATCGCTCTAGAAGTCTTTGTACGAGCCACAAAATCTTTGTCCCGTAAAAAATAAAAAAAAGTTCATTTGACTCTAAAAACCTGAACGTGCTGAAGAATAAAATAAGGGAAAAAATAAAATGATGATAAACCAAAAATAAAATAAGGACAGACCGTTTAAATAACAAAAAATGGAGATACGCAAAAAACGGTCAACGAAACCCGAAATGGGAAATGCAATCTAAACTAGAAAATTGCAGATTCTGGGTAGTTAAATCTTACATTTCATGTTGGACGCACAGATTTCAAATTGAGGCACATAAATAACACTTCACGGCTAATATGATGTACTTGTTATATGTTGCGATAATATGAATGAAAAAGGGGCGTGGAAATCCAGTTGAGTAAGTTTCCTCCGTACCTCGGACATTAAAATGTCTTAACTTACCATATCTTTGTACGAGAGCTCGTTTTTGCAAAATTCTAAGACCGCTATTATTTTACATTTTTAATGTTACATATATTAGTTTTTTTGAACAGAAATGGTAGAAAACTTCTTAATATGGTTGGCCCGGCTATTTCTCCCAAAATTTTAAGCTATCAAGTTTCAATCAATTATCGTCACCAACCAGCCCCAAAGAAAAATCGGGAGACTTTTATTCGTAATTTAGAAGCCAAAAATTCTAGTAAAAATAGTTCACTAGAGGGCCATCAAACAAAAAATATCAGGTCAGAACCATCCAATACTATGAATCGGTTATCTCCACAGAGGAACGCTTTAAATTGTCAATTTCTTTGGTTAAAAAAATCAAAATTCCTCGATGTCAATAAAAACTTAGGTGATTCATTCATTACCTACCTTGAAGACTCATGCTTAATTTTTAACACTTTCTAATATGTACGTGAATTTCTGCGTATATATTTGTTGATCAATTTTGGATTTTATCTAACTATTATTTATTTAATGTTATTCAACAAAATTTTTGTCCACTTGACTTTAGCGTTCTCTTCTGCACGCGCATTAATAGAACACAGCATTTAACAAGCTTACTATGCATCTCAGCAAGGCAACCAAATTCTCGTGATGCATTTCACTTAATTCCTAAATTAAATATGCTAATATAAAAAGAGAACGTACAAGTGGGCTGAATAAGAGCATAATTATAGGAATAAATAAAAATTCATATTTAGGAGTAATCGTGCTTTAGATCATCAAGTTATGAACATAAGCGATTTAAATCACGACATTCAGCGCGACTGACCGTCAAACTTAACTGTAGGGTTCAACCAGACATGTACAGCATGGAAATTCTAAGGAGAGGGGTGAGACCCAAAATTTTTCAAAGCGCCTTTTTGGGCTAAAAACGATAGTTATGCTTCAAAAACACAATTTTGTGACATTTTTGATGACTCTTTCTTTTCAGGGCATTAAAAATCCAAAACAGCCAAAAAATGAGTATAATGCGCCAAGCGCCGAAAATTCCAATTTTTTTAGTCAGGAGGCAGCCGAAAAGGCTTTAAAACATTATCTTTCCTACGATTTTTTTGGATAATCAAAAATTTTGAAGGGGGTGTAAAAAATGTCTAGGGAAATCTGTATGGGGTGAAAAACCCCCACGATCATGCATGAGTAAAAAATCTTTTTACCTGTATATGTATTTTCTTCCTGACGATTCAATTATTGGATTCATTTGAGAGCAAATTCTCACTAAGATCTACTAATTGATTCTCTGCCCGTGTCTAAGCACATGTTTACTTTTTCATAAGCTTAATTGCTATTATAGATGGATATTATTGATGGCAATTGTTTTCTTTGAATTCTAATCTAATCCAATTTTCATGAGAACTTTTTATTTCATTCCTTCTTTGATCAATGTTATTGCTCTAAGGGTATTCTTTACGCTTCCAAAAGCTATCATGCGTCATCGTATCTGATTAAGAAATGATCTCGCTACAGACTTACCGTAATGATAAAAAACAAACAAACATTACTAAATGCTTTTACTTGATAAAAAATTAATAAGTAAAAAATTGTATTCTGCTCTTTTTAAATATTGTCACGAAATGATCACACTTGGCACTTGGAGAACAAATAATGCAAGAGTTACGAAACGAAGTGACCCACGCAGTTTCGCTATTTACATACATCGTCACACAACAAGAAAAATGCTTGATTTCAGTTTTAACTGTCTTATATTGCTTTACTTCTTTCTAAGTGAACTTGACACGATCTTGTCACTGAGAAAAATCGATTAGGAATAGCTGTTATGCTCATGCTATTGCGAACCGTTGAGCGAGCAATATTATACATTTTCCTGTATTATTCGCTTCTACATATATTGTAATTTATTTTCAGCTCTAGCTGCATAGGAAGCATTCAAAAAGATTGGAAAAGGGAATGCAAAAAATCGATAAATTATTCACATCGCCTCCTCGTCCTATCGCATTGCACCAAAAGTCTGGCCTCTTATTTGCTTATTCATAAAGCGATGTATTTATTATTTATGGCGACGACAAACAAAAAGAATATGGTGTAGAATAAATGCGCGTATGACAGGAACGCATTTTGTACACAGAAAAGAGAATAGAGTAAATGACATATAAGAAGCACGATGAAACGCTTTTGAGAGACAGATGAAACGGAAATCTTCAGCGTTCAAAAACAGCCATTCAAATAAGATAAAAATAGAAAGTGCTCTCATTATGACAACAAAGGGACAAGAATTTTAGCTGATTGTCAATTTCAGCAAATGAAAACGTCGCAGAAACCAATGCTTGATTTGTTTTTATTATATTTTTATTTAAAAAACAAACGTCTTGCGTAGCAAAGTACAGATTATTCAACTTTTATAACAATTACGTGTGCAAAAGCATGCTACAAAAACAGAACACAAGAAAAAATCACACCTTAGTTACAAATACCCACCTTCAATATTTTAATTTCTTTTCCAAGCAGATTTTTCGACTTGGATAAATTCTTCTTCGTTACGCTCTTAATTGCGACAGGAATCTCAGGCCGCTAGAAGTATGAAAAAAGGATAATAAATAAGCAGGCAATAAACAAATTAAAGTTATCGATAAGTAAAATTCGGATAAGAAAGTCAATTTCTAGAAGTCCGTTTGCCCCGCTAACTATTTCCTGAAAGTTATGATACGATGAACTATATTTACATGATTAAAAATATACAGGGTGACCAAAAAGGCTACACTTCAAATTATACGTTATTATGAACGTAGAAAGTTGAGGCTAGTTGCATTAGATAGACAACAAGGTCACAGTGCTTAGAATGTGAATAAATTGATAGCCAAACAGATTTTCATGCGTTGTAGCAAATGCTAAACAATCCATTTCATACATGGAACAGAGGGTGGGAAATCCCGTCCCCCTCAAGGTCACAGAATTTTCAAACCCCCCCATTTTTGGCAAAAACAGATTTTTGGCCATTTTTATGTCTTTTTTGCCATTTTTGGCTAGAAATGAAATTCAATTTCCCCGCTAAAAATGTCCGGAGATCTCCGATAAAATTTCGAGCCATTTCAAGCATATTCACTGCATGGAAATCCTGGGAGAGGCGAAATTTTAAAGCGCCTTTTTGGGGCCAAAATATGGTGGATGCGCATTAAACACGTCGTTTATCAGCGTTTCTGACGATGCGCTATCTTTCTAGAGCATAAAAATATTGAAATAAATTTGAAATAATCGAAAAAAGGTAAAAAAAATTGCAAAACTTTGACACTTCCGAGCAAACAGATAGCAGCTAAACACGCTGAAGACAACACCTTCTCTTCGAATTTTCAGGAAATGTTCGGAAACTTATGGAAAATAGCGAATTCTGGAGAGGGGGTTGAAAAAGTTTCGGGAGGGTGGGGATGAAAAGTTTCTCCGGGGTCCCATGATCATATATTGTTACTGAGTATGTAAATGGGTAACTTTTTTTGGCAATATCTACATTCGAAAAATTATGCGCACATTGCTCAAGCCAAGAGTAGGTAAGTATATACTCTTCCTGATACGTGCAAAAAACTAACAGATATCGTAATCAAACGAGTATACATACTCAAAAAAAGGAAACCGACTTTCCAAGGTAATAATAAATTTAAATAAAATCACAAATAATTAATAATTATCTAAACTCCCTAAATTGGAAATTATAATATAAAGAATAATAATTAAGATTGGGCGTTAATATCGTAATGCGCGCGTTAAACAACAAACATTCCCTAAATTTGTTCAGAAACAATGATACGCGTCAAGAACATTATTTTTGGGCATTTCTGACGATGCTTTCTTCCTAGCTCTTTTTCTACGAAAATTCGACAGAATACAGTCAAAAATGACCGTTTGGCGCTAAGAAACGTAAGATTAGCATTTTTAAACTAAAAGATCACTGAAACGCTTGAGCGAGAACATTTTTCGCAAATTCCGAGGTTGGCTAGTAAGAATATATTTGCGGGGGTTTAAAATTTCTTTGCAATATTTTTCAATTAGTTTCATGAACATTCGCATACTAGGAATGCATTTGTGGATACGATCTAATTAGGGAAACCTAGACTTAATTATAAAAAGTATTATTGTTTAGTCACTAGATCAGTCCAAATTACGTATTAAAAATTCTCCAAAAGTTGGTAGGTATGTGTCCGTGATTTTCGCATTTATATTATTGTGTTGTCTTTCCTCGTGACGTTTAGCATTGTGTTTATCTGAGTAGAGTATTGAATTGTATTGAAAGTAGACATGTGCCGGAGCCGGGACCTAGACGGAGTCTGCATACCCACAAATACATATCGTGCATCCACTTCACATTATGCCTGTAAATTAGTGATCGACCGGGGCCCCGACCCCGGCCCCGACAATCCCCGGCCATTTTTGAGCATCCCCGGCTCCGGCCGGGGCAAGGTCAAAAAATGGCCGGGGCCGAGGAAAAATTTACTGTAATTCGTATTTTGTACAGGCTGTGATACTGGCACTTATTTATCAATGAGCAAGTGTTAATTTTGAGAACTGTACTGATTAGAACATATGTATACTTACTTAGTCCTTGTTATAACTTTGTTACTGTGTATAAATGAGCTTTTACTGAATAAATGTTCAGGAAAATCTGCATGTTTTCGATTCCTCCATTTAAGTTATTTAAACTAAATGCTACTTTTAACTCATTCATTCATAGCTATGGCTAAAAGATTTAGAATTGACAAATACGTTCTATTTCTAGCTGGAAATTGTACGTTTTCAACAAAGTATTTTTACAAAAAACACTTTTACATTTAATTGAATGGGAACCGCGTGCTTTAAAACGCGTTTCTTGTGTAATAGTTATCACGATGGAGATTAATTATATGCGAATGTAAACTATGCTGCAGAATTAGGTCCGATCCGATAAACTAAATATGTATCAAATAGTTTCCTAAGGTCCAGAGTTGAGGGAGGGGTGAAATCCCAAATTGGAGGACCAGAAAATTAAGTGGTGGACTATTATTAGCCGACTCTATTTCGTTGTACGAGCTTCTTGTGCTTGTACAAAGATCTCCGAAAAGGTCTTTGTATGAGCTAACAAATTTTTGTAGCTATATTAAGTAAATATATTTTTAAACATACACATTTTCGTATACTATCAGTATGTGACAGTGTTTTTTTTGAACAATGTACCTTTGTATATACATGAACAAAGATGGTCCCCAAAAGACTTTGTACATTTTGTACACACAAATCTTTGGTTACTATAATATGGTACAGTGGCGATTTTAGTGTGGTAAAACAGGGTCTTTTGACTTTTGATTGAATATTTTAGCTAATTTCTGGGTTTCTAACGCCAAAAATTACTGAAATTGTCTTAAAAGGGCTCGAGGCGCCTAAAAATTTGACATTTTTTCATTCTAAATACAAATTTTGCCATTTTAAAGATATGTAGAACAGACAATTTTTCATATCGGAGCGCAGCGCCGAAAGTTTTCTCGAAATTTTACACCTTTTTTCAGTTTTTATCTTCCTAAAATTTTTTGTACATTTACAAAGATAGTCCTGAAAAGTCTTTGCACATCGGGAAAAATCTTTGGCGAATACAAAAAACACTGTTTTGTACATGCAAATTTTTGCATACTTTAATATGGTACAGTAACGATTTCAGTGTGGTAAAACATAGTTTTTCGACCTTTAGTGGTGTATTTGGCTAATTTTTGGGTTTCTGAATATTTGACATTTTTCCACTTTTCCATTCTAAGCGCAGTGTTGCTTATTACAAGATTTAATTCGCTTATTACGATTTTTGTAATATTTCTGATTTTGTAGTACAAGTTTTAGCTTTCTCAGTCGAGTTTTATGTGTGAATTCCATCAAAAGCTCATAAAAATTTCGGCACTTCTCGCCGAACTAATATTATCAAGTAAATTCAGGCCGAATTATCACATTTAGAAGTACGGTCTTTTTGTATTCGGCGAAAATTTTCGCTGATGTACAAAGACGTTTCAGGACCGTCTTTGTACATGTACAAAGATTTTTGAAGAACAAAACTGTAAAAAGGTGTAGAATTCCTTATTGCGAATTCTACCTTTTTAAAGATTTTCAGGGGGTAAGCGGCTGCAAAAATGGAGCCGCTTACCCCCCTTCCGCTGAAAATGGCCGAGAAATATGCATGTGACAGGGGGTTTTGGCCATCTCTCATCCATGCTTTGAAGCCCCGAACTTCCTTTAAAGTCAGAAAATATTTGACCACCCTCCCCCATTTTTTTGGCGAAAACCTGCGCTTTTTTGGCTATTTTTATGTGTTTTTACAATTTTTGATCTAGTCGCTAAGCCCCTCCTAAAAATGGCGAGGGACCCCTATCCTAGATTTCCAGCCGTTACATGTATACTGAGGGACCCTCATAAAATTTGAAGCGATTACATGCATGTTTCATTGTGATAGTTTATCTATTTACTCTAGCTCACATTCTAAAATAATGTATCACTTCGTGAAATTCTAATAGTGAGGTACACTTTTGCCATACTAAAAAATTAAGTTTAAAAAACTCCAAAGGTTTTCACCAAAAATCGTCTGACAGTGACTTGTGTCTTGGACCCTGAGGGGGGTAATAATCCTCCTCCCTTATGGGAATGTGTGATGTCTCATTTATTACATCCAATACCTATTGCATCCAATCGCTACAGCAGCAGTAGCAGTAGCGAAGATTCAAATGATGTAGAGTGTGCTGATAGTAGCGACATAGACTTTATTGATGATTCAGACAATGAAACACTGGACTAAATTTGTTTCTTGTGACATAAATAGTAATAAAACTTGATATGAAAAGGCGCACCTAACCTTGCGCTTGCCATTTACTACTGAATGGAGCAGTCGCTCATTATTTCTTTTCCGATGCCCACCCCAAGTATGTGTCATGCAATAATATTTTCCTTGTCTGACCCCGGCCAGCCCCGGCCCCGGCCGGGGCTGGGGATTTCATTTCAGCCCCGGTACCGCCCCGGCCCCGGCCAAAAAAGTCGCCCCGGTCGATCACTACTGTAAAGGCCTAATATCTCAGTATCACTATTGCACGAAATTACATGATGATTTAATAAATCAATTGCATACAGGATTGAAAGACAAATAAATAAAAGCATCGAACGAATAACGAACGGATATGAGCTATATGCATCCAAAAACAATGAACTATGCAAAAATACGGATTAACTGAAAGTTTACGCAAATGCAACGGAAGGAAGGGATGAGCGAGACAACGAAATGCAAATTGTTACGGATTCACGGCATGAAAAGTGGTCTAGGGCTTTCAGACAGCAAAACGTTTGAAGGCATTCTGATGTTTAAAATACTTAATTGGACGCATGCATAAAATATCTCCTTTTAGAATATAAATACAGAAATGATAGTGGGCGAAAAAAATTATACTGACCAAAAAACATCTGCCTCCAATTGTAAAATTTAAAAAGCGACCTTATACGTAAGCTACATCTACACGAAACTGAACCATACATACATGACGTACAGAAACGAAGAGAGTGGTCCTGCTATTTCGCGCGAAGCGTCAAAGCTAATTTAAGTGTCACATGTAACACTGAACAGTAAACAATTATTTAATTTAGGTATGTTATGTAGGTATACGGTAAAAAACTCTGTCATACTCTAGCGTGCATTAACATAAATCGATGGATGAAACATTTTCACTGACACTGGAGCGAGTCCTCAGCAGACACGCACAGCATGAGAGTTCTGGGGAATGTGAAATTTTTAAGTGGTTTTTTGACTTAAAAATGATGGATACACGTCAAATACATCAATTTCCAGGCGTTTTTGACGATGCTCTATCTTTCAGAAGCGTAAGCAAAGTCTGGAAACAATATCAGAAAAATTCGATTTAAGCGAACAAAATAAAATTAAAAAATGAGTATATGGCGCGAAGCGCCGAAAATTTGACACTTTCAGGCAAACAGATAGCGAAAAACGTTCAGCCTTTCCTACGAATTTTTTTGAAATTTTAGAATCGCGAATCATGAGGGAGGAGAAAAATTTCTGCGGAAGGGGTGAAAACCTTTCGAATCCCTCCCTCCCCAAGATCATGTATGGTCCTCAGCATTTTAAAAATATGCTTTCGATTATATGAAGACTGAATATGGAGTGTTTTAACCGAACATTTAGGACTAAATATATCATAATTAATAATTATGAAAGTTGCCGCGAAGCGCCGAAAACTTTTGCGGTTTTTTGCTAGAAAAAGCAAAGGGGGAGTAAAGTAAACAATCAATCTCAAATTTCATTTCGGGGAGGGGGAGCACGTGGCCCCTTACCCTCCTGGATGCGGGCCTGGTTCTGATACCAGTCTAAAAATAGTCAAACTTCATCACTAAATTTTTTTATCATAGCCAAAAAATGTCTATCATTTTCGCTGTCTGCACGCATATCATTTTCTGCGTAAAACCTGCGAAAAATAGAAGACACATACGCAAAATATGCTTTAGGTTGCATAAAAATCGAATATGGAGTGTTTTAATCGCGCATTTGTGACTAAATATTTAATAACTAATTACTGTGAAATTCAAAGAAGAAAAGGTAGAGTGGAGGACAAAATTATTCTCAAATTTCACTTCGGAGAAAGGAGCGCACGTGCCCCCTAATCTTCCCCTGAATATGGGCCTGACCGTGGAGGGATCAAAGGATGAACTTTGGTTTGCAAATTTTGCTACCTGGATCAGTGTTTTTTGTATTCGGCAAAGATTTTTCCCGATGTACAAAGACTTTTGGGGACCGTCTTTGTACATGTAAAAAGATTTTGGGAAGACAAAAACTGCAAAAAAGGTTTGAAATTCGCATGAATTGTGTTCTATATATCTTTATGTCAGAAATGGCATTTTGAAAGGGAAAATGTCACATTTTTCGGCGCTTCGCGCCGTTTTGAGATTATTATTCATTTATGCCCTCAGAAACCCAGATATTAGCTAAAATGCACTACCAAAGGTCGAACGGCTTTGTTTTTGCCACATTAAAATCGCTACTATGCCATATTATAGTAACCAAAAATTTGTGTGTACAAAATGTACAAAGAATTTTAGGGACCATCTTTGTACATGTACAACGGACCTGGTACAAAAAAACGACCCGGATACCTTAGATCCGGTGAGAATCCAATGGAAAACATCTCTTTCAGGGCTATGGGTCTGATGTGGCGTGCTTAAGTGCCCCCAGCGGGGTCCGGTACAAAGCCCTGAAAAATTTTGTAAAAAGAGCACTTCAAATTTGTATCGTAACTCTAAATTTTAACAAAATCAAAGTAAATTCATATTCATCATAAATTATTGCTATTATTCTTGCTTCTTGAACAAATCTCATTTTCTGCATGAACCCTGAGAAGTACATAAGACGTAGATGAAAAATATGCTACAGACATATACAATCTTGGGGGAGATTAAGGATGCGGGTATCAACTTCCCCTCCCCCTCCAGAAAAATTCTCACAAACGCAAAAAATTTTCACCACCAAAAACAATTTTTCACCCTCCCTACCCCAGAATTGGCGATTTTTGGAAGTTACCAAAAATTTCCTAGAAATTTGTATAAAAGATGCTTTTTAAGCGTTTTAGCTATCTATTTGCTCGAAAACGCCAAATTTTCGGCGCTTCGCGCCATTATACTCATGTTTTGACTATATTTTGTTAATCTGTTCTAACTTTTTGGTTTCTTTGCGAAATTTTTTGTTTTTATGCTCTAGAAAGATGGAGCATCGTCAGAAAAGATGAAAAACGAAACCAAAAAGGCAGTTTATAATTTCAACCCCCCCCAGAATGCCCATGCTGTGCATGTATGGCTATATGCTGGATAAATACTAGAGCGTTTATACCGCACGCTTAGGACTAAATTGACTCTAAGAGCAGCAGCAGCAACAACAACAACAACAACAAATTTATTACTTATACATTAAATTGAAAAAATACAAAAGCGACGAGATCCACAATTAACGCAATTTCGAATTGGTAACGGGATATGCGAGTCAACAGAATGACATATTTTACGCGCGCCCTACAAGATATCTAGATAAATCAAAGTTTGCTAAGCCAGATTTAAATGCTTAAGTCAAGGGAAGAAACAATAAAGTCAGGAAGATAGTTCAAAATTGATTCAAAAAGTAAAAGAAATCACGCTTTTATAAATTAGAATGATCAACAGGTATAACCATGTATACATATACATCATGGAAATTCTAAGGAGAGGTCAGGCCCGAAATTTTTTTAAAAGTGCTTTTTGGACTAAAAAACGATGTGTACACGTCAGAAACACTGTTTTTTGACGTTTAAGACAATGCTCGGACTAAATTGAAGGAAATATAGTCAAAAAATGTGAGTATGGCGCAAAGCGCCGAAAATTTGACACTTCGAGCAAATAGCTAAAAACGCGTTAAAACAGCGCGTATTTTGCGTATTTCTAGGAAATTTTCGGAAACTTTTGAAAAATCGCGAATTTTAGGGGGTCGCAGCCATTTTGCGGGGGGGGGTCAGTTGCCATTCTGGGGGGTCAAAGCCCATCCCCAAAAAACACGTCCGGGTATAAGTAATTTGAATCTATTAATGCTACGCGTAATATTAAGAATAAATACAAAAAAGCATCAGCTTCTAAACATGATTTATGACAAATAATCTGATACATCCTCATGAATGGGCAAATCTGCAAGCGTCTTAATTTAAGTCTTCACATTTAAGCTGTAAGAAACGATCCTCGTAAGAAAGAATACTATTATAGCCAAAAATATATTTAATTTAATAAATCTACGTTGAACAGCTTCCAGTCGATTTATATCAATAAGATCAGAGGGGTTCCATACACGTAACAGTACTCAAAGAAAGGTCTAACATAACTAATGTAAGCTTTAGCAAGATTGAATTTAGTACGCGAGAAAAATGATTTGCGTATTAAAATCCATCTAGAGAGAGCTTTTCTAATCAAAGAATTGTGCTCCTTGAATTTTAAATTTTGGGGAATTAAAACTTTTAAATCACGGACAAATAGGTTATCACTTGAAATAATTTTCCCACTTAGTATATAAACAAATTTTTGATTATTATTCCCCAAATAGAGAACTCTAATTATCATAACGAAATTCGGCGAGAAGTGCCGATTTTTTTTGCGATTTTTAACTAAAGAAACAAAATTGTGTAAAGGAAAAGATAATTCTCAAAATTCATTCCCTGGGGGGCACGTGCCCCTAATTTGCCCCTAGATACGGACCTGATGACGTCATTACCTATATAAAAAATAATGGCAATTATTTTCTGTAGTCGATGATGCATAAACAAATAATGCGAGTAAACTAAGCCTTAGCCTGAGCATGATTGAACTAGACCATTTTAATGAAACCGTTAATATTCTGTAGAATTGAGTGCCACTTTATCAAACTAACCTGTCTACAGCGACCCTTGAAAACCACAGCGAACGCACCGTGTCCAATTAGATCTTTTTTGTTAAATTCGAAATCACCAACAGTTTCCATACGTATTGATCCAGCAAAATATGCTTGATAATCAAGATAAAATTTCCTGATAATGATTGTTTTGTTATCTACCTAGTTCGTTTCGTCTTCTCGACATATGAGAATGCTATTTCCATCATAAAAATTAAAATCGCAAGAGAATCTTGCTGATGACAATGCAATTGCGTATGCGGAGGAATTTTTCATTTGATTCTGCTAATTCAATTCAGGGTGTTAACCCGAGCCACCTTCTTTTTCACAGCACGAGTCACACGAGTTCCATCCAGTTCAGAATCTATCAGTGCAGCGCTTGCTCTATTGGACGTATGTACGTCACTGATTACAGTACAAATTTATTAAAGGCCTAAGCGTAATTACTATATCTTAGCGATCAATATTCGATAAATGTCAAATAATTACAAAAGAACGGACGCAACCATTTAATAAGCAATATAAATCGTCCAAAATACGCTACATCTTCTTGACAATGAATTTCATCTTCTAAGTAAAGAATAATCGATTCCGGTTAGACATCTGCCTAAAGCCACTTCAACCTATCGTTTACATACATATTTCACGAAACCTAAGTATGGAAATGAATTTTCAGCGAAATAAGAAGCAAGTACAAAAGTGCTTGCTATATATCTTTCTGTAATACAATTTCGCACTGTAAAATTCCACATGCTAATCATTTGTTATGCACAGTATCATGATTGCTGCTTCACTTTAAATCGCTTTTATAATCAATTTACATCGACTCTAGAATTGTGGCCCTGCTCAAGGGTTCGTGAAATAGACTGTATCTAGCGATCTTCTAAGGACGTTTTGAAAGTGTAAAGCAATTTAATAATATTAATGCGCATTATAATTGAGAAGTCCAAAAACTGAGCGAGTCAGAATACCCGCAACTGGACAGTGTTCGGACGCTCGCGCGAGCTGAACCGGTGCCCGATCATCCAAAGAAATGTGCCATATAATTCGGCAATAAAACGTCAGCTGGGCGGATTAAAGCGCAAAAAGCTATAAGCAGCAGCATCCGAACAACGGAAGTGAGCTCGAATTCTGTGGGTGCATACCCCACAAACCCCTGCACGCCCAGTGTACACATAGGCAACTTTTCCCTAGTCCCCTCCTTTTATATCCTTAAATGCGTAATTCCAAGCATATCCATCCATTTTGTTCCATCGGAGCATTTTTCTTTGCTAATTATATTTTATGTACGTACATACCTAACTATAATAAAATCGTACCTAAAATATTCGAAATTTATTACATGATCAGAAAGGGAGGTGCTTTGCCGACAATGCAAATTTCATGTTGTTTTTCTAAGGCACAACTCATTCTCTAAAGAAACAAACATAAAAATATTGCACCATACGACAGGGTTTTTATACTTGTCAATACGCAGAATAAATGCTTTCAACATTTTGTAACGTCGCATGCTCGAAACTGAGCGCACTTTTTCACACTAGGCAAAAAAACACTTCCATCATACATCCTGAGGCCATCATCAGTAGGTACTCGGGAAACGACGAAGAGGCAGGAGCATCATTTAAAACTCTATATCGGCAAACAAACACAAATTATCTCTTCAAATCGCATTTTAAACAATTTTCGCGCGTCTCCACAACGGCCTTGTTAAATGTAGGTGCATGCGAATATCAAAATCTGATTCGATATGCTTCCAGAGAAAAAATGACGAAAGGAAAATGGGTTTAAGAGAGAGAAGCTTTTAATCTCCAAATCTGATCAAAAATTGATGTCGACTATCCGCTGCATTGGGTTATTTTATTCGATTATTTCATTTTTTACTTTGAAGCTTGAGGGAAAAATTCTGCAAACTGCAATTGAAGTAATAAGCTCGAAATTCAAGATTGGGATCATACATGGGCAGCAAGAAAATTTTGGAGGGTCTAGTTGGAAGAAATCGCCAAAAATGACCAAAAATGTTACTAAAAATAGAATTCTGAAGGGATTTACAGTAATCTGCGAGGGGGTTTCAACTTCTGCGTAGGTGTAAAACCCCAACGCCAAAAAATTATCAGGAGTATTCCGCTGGAAGCGCATTGAACCGACCGAGCTGTATTATATAAACTGCGCAAAGTATAGACTCGGTTTAAGAAGCGAAAATAGCGAGTCGATATAACTTAGCTGTCTACCTAATAATGCACACGGAAATGAACGAAGATATCGTAGAAAACACTTTGTTACACATGCCACGATTTTGAAATTCGAATAAAGAGGCTGCAAACTATAAAGCGCATATATAATCTAAGAAAACTTATTACTTAAATAACCTTTCAATGCTGAGAACTTACGGGACCGTTCCAAATCATTCAAAAAAAACGGGGGAACTAGCACTCAAGAAAAAAGCAGCAAGTTATAACAGATTAAATTGCTGCCAAGGCCACGAATCTCAACAGCCAACATCATATTGGATTGGCATTTCTTCAAAGCAAAAATTATGTACATATCTATTTGATTCTATATGACTTACTTTTCAATTACCACAACTTTAAGGCTAATTTAATATTCTTTGTTTACACAGTCCTGAAAACGAAATGTCAGTTCACGACATTTCATGCATTGCACTGATATACCAGAATTTGTTGTTTACTTATACATATGTATTTACTTATTTTAATTTCCCCGATTTAAAAAGTTGCCAAAATTTCATATTGTTTGCGACTTGATTATCAAAAGAAGAACAGAAAGACTTGGAAATTGGAATACATGTCGGACAGCATATGAGCCTTGAAAAAGTGCTCTCATCTGAAGAGCACGGGTAAAAAGAAACATACAAAGCAGTATCAATACTAGAATAAAGCACCCGCGAGAACGACTCAACTACAGCAAAAACACTTCATAAAATGCCGTCAATAAGCACTAAGACATACAGAATCGTACATATTATATTCTACGTGAATAAGTAATTAAACCTTCGCTTCGAACCAGAAAGAAAGCATTTTTTAAATAGATTTAAATCAAATCTCAGATGTCAAAAGATGTTTGCAACAAAAGTCAATTTTTAAGAAGCAGGATCGATTTCAAGTTCTCTCTCTCAATTTACACTCCGTGACTTCTAATTAATTTTCACTCAGGCTTTAGACTAGTTATTCCGAGCTTGGCAAATTGCACCGATTAATCAGCACCAAGAATATAGAAGCACGTTGTAAAGAGTGAGAAGGGGGTTTTGTTTGTCCCGCTGTAGAATTCAAAAATGAGATACAGTCGGGTAAATTCAGCTGAAAATAGTGCATTCACAAGTCTCTGGCCATACTGACTCTTAGGGGCGTAGCAGTGGGGGTGGGGGATAGGGAGGGTTAGTCACACCCACAATTTTGGAACTATGAGTTCTTTTTGCAAGAGTCCCCCAAAAAGGAAAATTTAAAATTGAAGCGTATCTGTTAGACCATCAGAGTAGATTCTAGCACACTTTTTGAGCTAATAAGCCCAGAATACAACATGTTTGTTTGATATATTTCGAATGAAACTGAATTTTTTAAATTTGTTTCTTCTCTAATGTGTAAATCTTGCTAAGAAAAGCTCAAAAACATAAATATATTTGCCTATCTATTTGTCCCCTCAAATTCAGAAGGCCAGCTACGCCACTAATGACTCTGGAAGTTAAGTTTTACAAAGCAGATGTAGGAATGATGAAATTCAAATTACGTATTTGATCCGCTTGCAATCCAGATTTTAAAAAATAAGTATAAAACTATCCAACTAAATACATCTGATATGCCTTAGCTCAGCAATGCGACTGAAGAATGAAAGTGTAAACTGGATCTGAAATGGATATTAATAAATCCGTCAAACCACACATTCCCATAGGGTGAGGGGGTATTACCCCCATCTCAGGGTCCGAGACTTGAATCACTGTCGGACGATTTTGAGCTATCAAACGTTTTCTGCAATGATTTTTGGGTACAAAAGCAGCGCAGATGTTAAAAATTTTTCGGCGCTTCGCGCCGACTAGTACATTTCTGTTTTTGTTTACCCATAAAATACCTAGAATTAAGTTAAAATGATTTGAAAAAACAAAATTTTCGATGAATTCTTATATTTTTTACTTACAATAGTGACGAAAGTAGTCAAAATGGGACAAAAAGTAGTTAAAAATGCAGGTTTTCACTTTAAAACATGCTATATAGGATGTTTTAAGCGTTTTGCATATTTGACCTGCAAAAAAGGCTAGAAATCTAAATTTAGTGGTCTCAAATTTTGGGATTTCACCCCCTCTAAACTTCCGACCTTGGGAAACTATGCGTCAAACACATATCTCTGGGGAGAATGGGGGGAGGTTCGGACCCCCAAAATTCAGGAAAATCGGAAAAATTGGACTTTTAAACATAATTCTGTGCTATTTTTGGCTTTTCTGGGCTTAGTCCCCCAAAAATTGGTGTTGGTCTCCCCGAAATAGGACGGCCAGCTACGTGCCTGAAATCCGTCGCTCCAGAAATGAAATACCCACTGTAGCGAGCTTAAAACTTTCTGCACAAAGAAGCGGATTAATATTACACCTTGTAAAAAGTAACATTTTTGCGATAATTATATCTTACTATTACGAAAACTCAAAGCACGACGAAAGTCATATAGTATACACGATAAACGAAGAATTGCAACAATATCAACAAACTACGTTTATATCCGAAGGCGTGCAAATTACAATTTCTCATTTAGCCAATCATTCTGCTATTGTCATACTCGAATGGCTTATTCGCCTAATTCGGCAATCGGTTGTCAAGCGATTGACAAGCAAAGCATCGCAACATGTAATGTATAAATAGATTTGGGCGAAATATTCTCGCAAAATGTGGCGCGTTCTTCGCTCAGAACTTCACAGACCGGATTTTGCTTCGGCTTGAAGAATTGTATACGAATAGTACTACAGTATTACAAACGACCATTGTATATATTCATTTACCGTACCAAACGACGTCTAAAAATAGTAGCTGGCGATTACACAAAAATAATAAAACTTAGAAAAAACAATAAAATTTTACCTTTGGAACCACTCGTGAAGTCCTTCCAATCTGCAATCAACAAAAAAGAAAATAAGTGCACATGTAATCCTATTGTTCAAAACACTACAATTTTTTTAAATATCGCGAAATTGGGGGAAGAGTAAAAATATTCTCGCGGAAGGGGAGGGGAAATGATAACATTTTGCCGGGGAGGGGTGAAACCCATACGTAGGCAGCAAGAAAATTCTAAAGGTGCAAGATTTTTCAGAGGTCAAAAAATGGCCTTAAAAATTGTGATATGGCGAAAAAACACCATTTTTCGATGTTTCTAATTGAGCACATCCATTGGCATCAAAAAATTGCGGAAAAAAACGAAAAAGTATTCAAAAAAATTAAATTCTGGGGGAGGGTATTTTGATTGGGGGGGGGAATATTTTGGTTTCTCGGGAAGGGGAATGCATACCCCCAAACCCCCACGCCCAGGTGTGGTGAAACCCCCAAGATCGTGTATAAGTCCCTCACCTGAAGTAGGCTGTCCCCATCCTTAAATATAAAGTTTTCCAATTCCCCAACTTTTGAGCTAATACAGCCTTTTTAGTCAATTTTTAGTTGCTTTATGCCATTTCTGGCCTTAAAAATATAAAGTCATTCACCCCAATTTCGACGATACTTTTAAGATCTAAGCTAGTGAACTAACCGAAAACGTTTTTTGAGTATTTAAACAACAAGCATCATAATGCAAATTTAACCAAACATGAGAAAATCAGTTTTTTGTCGGGCTCAAATTTAGAAAAATTGGCGTCCGAAAAACATACAGGACCGTATTTTCTATGAAATCTGCTGGTAATTATAAAATCTTTAATGAAGAAATTGAATGTATTATAAAAAATTAACTCTTGGACGCAAACGACAGAAGCATGCACCCAGGCCCGTATCCAGGATTCAGCCAAGGGAAGGGGGCGGACCAAAGTTTTTTTTGTACAAGGTCAATTTGTACAAGTACAAAGATGGTCCCGAAAAGTCCTTGTACATTCTGTACACACAAATTTTTGGGTATTATAATATAATACAGTAGGGATTTTAGTGTGGCAAGAACAGAGTTGTTCGACCTTTGGTAGTGTATTTTTGCTAATTCCTGGGTTCCTGAGGGCAAACATCACTAATAATCGTCTCAAGTCGGCGCGAAGCGCCGGAAAATTTCTTATTTTTCTTATAAAATGCAATTTCTGACATTATAAAGATATATATAGAACACAGAATTACTCATTTCGGCGCGAAGCGCCGAAAATTTATGCGAATTTCAAACATTTTTGCAGTTTTTATCTTCCCGAAAATCCTTGTACATGTACAGAGACGGTCCCCAAAAGTCTTTGTATATCGGAAAAAATCTTTACCTAATACAAAAAAACACTGGGTGGATCCAACATAAATTGGTCTATGTATATCTCGGAAATTCCGTCGAGATAGCTCGCCAAAACCGCATTTCTCGACATTTTTCGACATGTTCTATCCATAACGATCATAAAATTTCAACTTTTTTTGAAAAAAATTTTTACGCATCTTCACAACCGGCGCGAAGCACCGAAAATTTGAAGATTTCACGACAAAGACATTAGATTTTTCCATCTTTCCGTGCATTAACCTACTTTTCAAAATTTTTTCCAGCCAAGGAGGTGAGGCGGCTGAAAAGCAGAATGTTCTAACAAAGAAGAACCAAAGATAAAGAAGATAAGCTCTTAAAAGTAAACAATTTTAAACAAATGCATACATCAATATTCTAATTTCGATTTGAAACTAGTTAAATTTTTTCTTTTCTTAATATGTAGTCAATCGCACATATGTATAGGTGCATAAGTATGTAGTGATAAAATTTGAATTGTCAATTTTTAGTTTACGAAGTTATCGCTGTTTTCAATTTCTATCCTAGTCGTATTTTTTACTTCATAAATAGTTTACAAAGAGGTAGAAGAAGGGTACCAACAATTAGACATACACGTGAGGGTTGGGTGGTGTAAACACCCAGAATGCAAAAATAGGAAATTTTCCTAGAAAAATGAGGCATAATGATGGCTAACCCAATAGAAAAAATTCTTTAAAAGCACCTGAAATCGACAGGAAACTAAAGATTAGCACAGTTTTAATGGTATTTTAGCATTTATATTAGTTGTCGACGTCAGTTTGGCCCAAAAAACTCAATATTTGACCCTCAAACTGGCCAAGATTTGCATACTTGGTCTCAATCAGGCCCGTAGCCAAGATTTTATTCTGGGGGAACGAAAAATCTTGGAAGTCATATGTATATCTCGAGCATTATTAGGGGTAGTCGAAAATAAGGGCATTTTTAAACGTTTTCTTAAAGAGCTCTACACATTGGTGAAGAAAAATTTCAAAAAATTTCTAAAATATCCTTCAGCATATTTCATACTCAAACAAAAAATCTATCAGTTAAACTATCTGTGCCACTGATTTCTCATCGTTCAGTCCATAAACGATTTCTCAACTTCTGCAAAGAAAAACAACGAGAAAGTTAGTGATTCGGTGCGAAGCGCCGGAAAAATTAGACATTTTCTTTAAGCCTAAAGCCTGATTTATACTTCACGCGAACCGCGCCGCAAAGGGGTTTTGCGGCCACAGTATGCCAAAAAATTAGTCGACCCTGCGCGAATATTCTGCGGCAAAATCCGCTTGCCGCGCCGCGTCGTGCATTTAAACTTCACGCGGCGAGCTCGCCGCGTGGACAAAAAAACCAGCGGCAAGGTGGCACCTCACCGCCGCCTCGCAGCCGCTTCGCGCAATGCGTTTATACTTCCTGCGAACTGCCGCAGAACCAGGACGCTGAGTTCTCCTATTGCGCAAATCGATACCTCATTAAAATTCAAAATGATTCGACGTCGACACTCGGCTCGAAACCTCATTAGCATTCGCAAGAGCAATGGGCTTTTTGACTTTTGCGGCGCGGCGAAAAAATGGCCGAAAAAGCTAAAAATAACAATTTTGACTCATTGCGGCGCGGCAGAAGTATAAATTGAAAAGCGGCGAAAAAATCCAGACTTTTGCGAATCAGTCCGCGGCGCGGCGGCCGCGTGAAGTATAAATCAAATTGCGGCGGCGAATGATTCGCCGGCTGCCGCGCCGCAGCCCGAAGTATAAATGAGTTTGCGCGAAATTTCTGCGGCAGCCGTTGCGGCAATTTCTCGCCGCTTCGCTCGCCGCGTGAAGTATAAATCAGGCTTAACTCAAATTTGAACAGTTCAGAAGGCAAAAGTATACAGAAACAATTAATCCGGCGCGAAGTGCCGCAAAGCTTTGTGTACACCGGCTCAAAAAGTACTCGAAAGACCTGTTTTAGCAACCTTTTAAATGCACCTTGAGAATTTTTTATTTCTTCTTTTGGGGGATCCTTGTGAAGAACAAAAAAACTTTGGTTTCGTGAGAGGAGTTACAAACGACCCCTTGGCTACGGGCCTAGTCTCAATGCATTTAAGCGGGAAAACCCGCATGCTGGACAGTAGATCACCAACCAACATGTACATATGTAATATAAGCGCGCACATATGCATACATTATCATCCAGATTCCAGCTCCGTCTGGCCAACCCTATCTTGTCAATCTATGTATTTACTTATGACTACAAGTGAAGGAAATATAAATGATATATACTGAAAATACACATGAGGAACCGTCATAAAAGCCAATTAGTAATTTTCTTCAGAAATATGGGTTCCCCGATAATGAAGTTACAGAAATATCGGTTTCGGTTTTCGAATCTAAATCAATTAATATCGATTCCAGTTTCGGATTTTCATAAATTTCGGTTGTTATGGTCTCAAACTTTAATTCATTCAATATCGTTTCCATTTTACTTAGCCTTGCTTGCATCCTCAGCTAAGCAACATGCTTACTTTCCGCCAGAAAATCCGCCATCTGATGAAGCGCCGGGTCATTCGCGCTACCATCTTTCGCAGTTGCTTGCCCGGAAACGCAGATAGGCGGCTTCGTTTCATTGCACGCGTCCATCATTTCGTCGCCGACATCATTCGTCGTGACGTCATCAGAACGGCGAACAGTTCGATTAGTCGAGAGTTCGCGTGACGGCGCCGGCTCGGCGGATCGTCGCGAAAACTCGGCGACGACTTCCGTCGCCGACGAATCTGACGCCGCAAAAAATACGTCATTGGCAGTTGACGGTTTAGGAACGTCGGACGAGTTCTCGAACGTCGACCGTTGATTGGACGCAGAAATTTGAACCGACGAATCGGCTTTCGACCGAATCGCGGCCGCCGTTCGCTGCCTCGGCGTCGACGATTCCGAAGCGACACGCTGACCGGAACCGCCGGCGTCGTCGTCGAAGCAGCCGAACGTTACCTCGTGCAAAAATGGACCGGACAGAGGGGCGGAATCGTGCTTCTTATCCAAAAATTCGACGGGCGGGCAAGAAAAACGACGCTGAGGAGGCGAGGGATCACCTGACGAACAAAAAATTGAGCTTAGTCTTCAACTTACGCATTACGTACAGGGTGTTTCACTAAAAAACGGTACCGCACTAAAAAAATATACTGTAGCGTCCATTCAGAATTAGCAGTTAAAATTTTGCAAGAATGTGGTCCTCACTCGCGGATTTAGAGGGGGCGGGGGAAGCGGCAGCCCCTCTGGCGTCAAAAAATATTTGGGCGCAATGAAGACCAAATGTGCATTTTTTATGATTTTACCCATTTTTATCATGATTCGCCGGAAAAGTACTCATTAATGACATTTAATGACTCTATTGGCGCTCTAAAAACTGAAATTCACGTAAGAAGAGTATTTTTTGAACAAAACAAAGACTATGAAAAATTTCGAAATTTTTTCACTTTTTTTTCATCAAAAATAATTCTGCTATCAAAAGACGGCAAAAAACTTGTACTTTGAGCATAATATACGAATTTTCGGACAATGTTTGACATTTCAAAGAAACTTTTGGGTTCCGCCCCCCGTCGGAAAATCCTGGATCCGCCTATGGGTCCAATGTTTGTTTGCTTGTTTAGTAAAATTTTATAACATGGGAAAAATATCTGAATTCGGGGCTCTGCTCCTAAAATCATGTGGTTCGAGTTTTACCGTATTTTTTTAAATTTTTGCCAAAACAGAGATGGTCGCTGATAATTTAGTAAGCAATGCACGAAGACTGCTAAAATTTTCAACGTTTGAAGAAATATAAATTAAAAACAGACGTGATGAATTTTATTCAATTCAATTGAAGGTTTCGCTTTACAAATCGATTAACGAAGTCATCGATTTTTTGCTGACAGGCAGTTTTAGTTTCGAACAATCGCCTTTTCAAGTGTGCAGTATTCCTAATCTGCATTTTGTATATGAATTCTGTTCACATTTCTATACTAGTTGTTAAATCTTACTATTTTAGCAAAAATATTTAGAAAAATTTTTGCACCGAAACTCGAACCGTGTGACCTTAAGAAAAAAGCCCTGGATTTAGGTGAAATTTTCTCATATTTTTGTTAGTGCGAAAGTCTTCTCTAAATATGAAATAAACACAAAATTTTAGTTTAACATTGAGGAGGGTTTAACAAATCTAATTTTTGGTGGGGGAAGGGGAGGGCGACTTAGGAGGAAACACTATTTCTCTTCATGTGTTGAGCATACATGGACAAACCGCGCAACTTCATTCATCCCGGTATATGTAGATGGCAGGCACGTAGCTGGCCGTCCTATTTTGGGAAACCAACACCAATTTTGGGGGGACCAAGCCCAAATAGCACAAAATAACGTTTAAAAAGTCATATTTTTCCGATTTTTCTAAATTTTGGGGAGATCCGACCTCCCCCTTATTCACCCCAGAGACACATGTCTCATAGATGGGGCCGGGTCGGTTTCAATGGAAAAACGTATCGTCTCACTCAAAACAAAGCACTACTTGAATCGCGCGCGTCTCTAAATTCTCATTAAGGAACAATTCGACTAAACATATAAACCAATCTCACCTAATGAAATTCACAAGTTCATAACTTTAAATGTTACAGAATTAAAATTAATTAAATATGAATTTTAAAACGCGAAAAAAGTCATCACAGAATAAAAGATTTAAATAAAGTAAAAAAGTAAACGAAAAAAGATAAGTGAACGTACACTTAACAAAAAATAATGTATAGGAGACGACAAACTAACTAAACTATTAATATGCAAATGAATATTACACTATTACAGTACCTATTTATGAAAGGTCTGGACAAAAGCCGTGAAATACATAATCAATGAATTCGTATAAAAAGCGAAAAACGCGATAATTAAAAGCATTTGCATTATATGCATAAATCCTCCAATAAGCATAAACGTATGGCATTTGAATTCTGGCGGATAAGCACGAAAAATTTTTATAAAATACATTTTGTAGGCTTACGTTTCTGACAACACTCGTTCTCTCCAGAACAGAAAAATAAACATAAATTTGAAAAAATATTAAAAAATTCACATAAATTTAACAAAGTATAATTAAAAAATGAATAATGTGTGCCGGAAATCTAAGTTTTTGGGAGAAGTATGGCTAAAAGACGCTTAAAACAGCGCTGTTTCTACGTGCTTTTGGAAAAATCTGAATTTCAGAAGGCATTTTGCGATAAATCCAAATTATACATGAGCAGCAGCGGAATTCTAGGGGTTCGATGGGGCAAAATTGCTAAGAATAGCACCACAAAATCAGTGGCGGATCTAGGATTTTCCTAAGGGGGAACGGTAACTCAACTTTTCCAAAAACAGTCAAAACTAGGTCCAAAAATTTGCCCTTAACGTGTTAAATAACGTTTTTTCGGTGTTTTAAATTGTATAATTTTACATAAAATCACTTTTAACGCAATATTTTTTTCTGAAAATTTAAGAATTTTAGACAATTTTGTGCGAAAAAATCATTAAATTCCTTTGACTATAGCGAAAATCCGGCGCGAAGCGCAGGAAAATCCGTGAAATTAAGGCGGATAGACGACTAGAAGCATGATTTAGGGCCGTATGACAGAACGCGGAATAGTGCTATTCCAGGATAAAACAGTGGGATAAGAGGGCGGTATAAAATATTTCGGTATTACAGAAAGCGGAATAAACAGTGATATTCGAGGAATAAAGTTGGTATGACAGAACGCGGAATAGCGCCGTTCCGGGCGCTAACCTCGGGATAAAACGGCGGAATAAAAATAAGCGGTATGACAGAAGGCGAAATAAGATATCTCGGGAATAAAAACAGCCGCTTTTATTCCGCCATTTTATACCTGGTCAGAGCAGGTATAAGTCAGCGGAATAGTAGTAAAAATCGTTTATAACGCGTCTTAAAGGGTGTAAATGTGTCGAATTATCCAGAAATTCAATATTGTTGTTCTCGCTTGTATTTACGATCAAAAAGATGCAGTAAGTGCGTTTGCTCCACAAGTGCAGCTCGTTTAGTTGAATTCTTGGTAAAGAGATTCTAAAATTTTTCGATCATGCATTACTAAACACGCCGAGTGGAGTGATTTAAAAAATTAATGCAGTAAGTAGTAAGCACACATGGGCGTGGGGGAGGTTTGGGGGATATGCACCCCCCAGAAGTTGAAATACCCCCCAGAAATCAAAATACCCGCCCAGAAAAATTTTTTTTGCTTTTTTAACAATTTTTTGATGCCATTGGATAGAGCTTGATGAGAAACGTCGAAAAATGGAGTTTTTTTGCCATACGACCACTTTTAAGACCATTTTTTTACCTTTAAAATTTTTTCACCCCCCCCAGAATTTCGAAGCTGCCCACCTATGGTAGTAAGTATAATCAACAAGTTTACAGAAATATTCACTAGAGTACACAAAAAAGTAGTTTTCCATGCGCAAACTGATAAATTTTTTGATCTCGATGGTAATGGTTAATTTTTATTTTTGTTTTCCGTAGAAGCAAGCAAGCACCTTCATTGAACCGAATTATAAAAAATTTATTTGGTAACATTCAGAAGTCTGAAGTCAATTCCATGCATCAATGCACAAGTTACACGCGCGCGCTACACACAACATTGTATTTACGTCCGATGATTTCGAACGAATAACGTGACGTGGATTACAATAAGCCGTATGCGTTAGACGGGCAATCTATACACAAAACCAATGGAATGCATAGCTTAACCCTGGGATAGATTCAGTTATCCCAGGAATAGCTATTCCTCGCGTATTTCGCGTTCTGTAATACCAAATTTTCTTATTCCTGGGATAGCTTATTCCGTCCCTTAACCCTGGAATAGCTATCACGAGAATAAGTTTTATTATAAGGGAATAGAATAAGGGATAGCTATTCCTGGAATAGCGCCTATCCCAGGAATAACTTATTCCGCGTTCTGTCATACGGCCCTTACTGTATTTATAGCATTTGATGCGAAACATCGAAATTTTTAATTGAAAATAGAAGAAAACTATGAAAAAACAGCTGTTTCTGCTGTTCAAATTGTTTTGAAACCTACATGAACAGAAAATGGCTTTAAGGTGGCCAAAAAAGTAAATAAATGTCATTAATAGGTACCATCGGCGCGTAGCGTCGGAAAAATTTGAGAAATTATGGTCACTGACGGCCAAAAATCATTGCAAATTGCATATCCATTATTTATCTCGCCAAATATTTTTGGCCAATGGGGGGGAAGTGGGGCAACCTCCCTGCACAAGATTCAATTCTGGGGGGTCCATCGATTTTAGGTAAGGGGTCCGCTGGATTCTGGGGGTGTACAGACCCCAGATCCCCCAAGCCCATATGTGTGATCCACCCAAAACCCCAGACCTCCTGAAGCGTACGCTAATAAACCGGTCTTACCTTCAAACGTATTTTGACCAGATATTTGATTGGCTAAATTGGGGTCAACGTTACGAAGTTTATCTACAGACAAAATATTTCCATGTTCATCAATTGCTTTGTCATCGTTTTCATCGACAGAATTTTGAGTTTTTTGTTCAGAATCAGGGATAAATTGCGCGTTTTTAACAACACCGGTTGAAAAAGTCGAATTATTTTGTACAGTAACCACTGCCGTATCGTTCTTTTCATTATAATTTGGGTATTTATGCAATGTTTGCGCGGTAATATCCTCAGTTTTAGGGCTAACGTTGAGCAAAGGAGCATCCTTCGTTTTGACAATCGCAGTCTTTCTGGGATTAAGCGTCGGACTGGCTAAGTTCCTGGCATCAGTTGCTATAACATATTAACGAGTTTTTGAGAATCAGAGCCATATCATTTTTATATAGGATGTTTAAAAAACAGTACCGCACCGCACTAAAAAGGTATACTGTAGCCAGTGTTGTTTTTGTACTCGGCAAAGATTTTTCCCGATGTACAAAGACTTCTCGGGACCGTCTTTGTATATGTACAAAGATTTTTGGGAAGACGAAAATTTCGAAAAAGTCTGAAATTCGCAAAAATTTTCGGCGCTTAGCGCCGAAATAAGTAATTGTGTGTTCTATATATCTTTATAATGGCAGAAATATCATTTCAAAAGGAAAAATGTAAATTTTTTCGGCGCGTCGCGCCGTTTTAAGACGATTCTGAAAGATTTTTGCCCTTAGAGACTCATAAATTAGCTAAAATACGCTACCAAAAGTCGAACAACTGTTTTTACCACACTGAAATCGCTACTGTACCATATTATAGTACCCAAAAATTTGTGTGTACAAAATAAACAAAGATTTTTGAGAAGACAAAAACTGTAAAAAGGTGTGAAAATCCCAAAAATTTCCGGCGCTTCGCGCCGAAATGAGTAATTGTTTGTCCTATGTATATATCTTTAAAATGGCAGAATTTGCATTTAGAATAGAAAAATGTCAGATTTTCCGGCGCATCGCACCGTTTTGAGACAATTTTTAGTAATTTTCGGCGTCAGAAACCCAGAAATTAGCTAAAATACACTACCAAACATCGAAAACCCTGTTTTACCACACTAAAATAGCTACTATACTATATTATAGTATACAAAATTTGAATGTACAAAATGTACAAAGACGTTGGGGACCATCTTTGTACATGTACAAATGGACCTTGTACAAAAAACAGCACATAATTGAAATTGGCACTTTAAATTTTACAATAGTGTAGGCCAATGTGTGCTTGATCATTTGGTAAAAATTTGTGAGATGAGAAAGATTCTCTTAAATCCAGGGATTTCCTGCTAAACCGACATGATTTGAGTTTCGACGCAAAATATTACTTAAACATTTCGCCAAAATGGTTTCATTTAAAAGCTCATATAAAAATATGAACGAAATTTCGTGTACAGAATGCAGATTATTTTGGCCACCGTGTAAAACTGACTATCAACGCTGATAGAGGTAATCCGGTATTAGTTTTTCAGCTCTAGAGAGTGCGAGAAGGGTTGCCATTTTTCAAGGCTGGAACGGGACATTTGAGTTGGGACCATATGTAGGTTGGCAGCACCAAAATTCTGGAGGGGGTGCTAGAATTCTTAAAGATCAAAGAATGATCTTAAAAATGGTGGTATGGCGATGGTAAGGAGTGGGACCTATTTTGAACAACACTTACTGTAACGATACAGCAAAATATGTCAACTGTATTAAATATAATTTTTTATGTTTGTTTGTCTCTCGAAACTCATAAAATATAAGCAGTTCACGAGCATTGGCTAGTAAATTATACAGCAGCCATCACTCTTTTGGCCAGAATTCGAAAAAGTTTTAGCGCCAAAACTCGAACCAGGTTTAGGAGAAAAGCCCTCGATTTGGAATAAGTCTTTCCCGTATTATAAAATTATTTTAAACATGCAAGCAAACAATGGACTTCACTCTTGCAAAGTTTCAGTTGGTAATTCTAAGTGTGCGCTACAATATTATTTTTTTAGTGAGGGTGGTAAACAAAATGCATATCATGCGACTAGCAAAATTGTCTGCGTATCTAAGTCGTAAGTCATTCAAGATGACTACGCACAAAAATACATATGGAGCATACATTTAACGGCTTGGAAGTTCAGGTTAGGGGGTGGGGTCCCTGGCCATTTTTACGGATAGGGGTTAACGGCCTCCAGTGGTCAAAAACGGCCAAAAACACCAAAAAACGGCGAAAAATTTGATTTTTTTTTCAAAAATCGGGGCAGGGGGAGTTGAAAATTTTCTAGCTTGGGGGAGAGATGGGGGACAGGGAACGACCGAAGCTTCGGCTTCGGCCGAAGCTAGAAGGAAAAAAGGCCGAAGGCCGAAGCTTTTTTCAAGGCAGTTTTTTATTCGTATTCAAATTTAGACAATGTGCAATATAACTAACCACAGACGACGCCATTCAGCTCAATTCATCTTCTAGTCACTTAAAGTTTTGTTAAAAATATGCTCACAACAGTAACTTTAACTATATAAACAGCAAGCAACCATGTACTAAGAACAAAAGCTGACTCATCTAAGCATGGTATCCGCTCCGCATCTGTTTCCATTTTTAAAAAGTTCGACTATAAATGAATCACTAGCGATCGCTAAAATGACGAGACACTTAAGGGAAAAGCCACACCTTTATTTTTACGTGTCTCACAAACGAAGGCAAGCCTTTGTTTACTCGAAATTCCAACGCCATCTTTGTACTTGTTGTATATCGTGTGTCTACTGTGTACAAGTGTTTTTTTAACAATTTTCGTTTGTACATGTACAAAGATGATCCCTAAAAGTCTTTGTACATTTTGTACATATAACTTTTTGTGTATTAAATTATAGTACAGTAGCAATTTTAGTGTGGTAAAACAGGGCTTTTGATCTTTGGTAGTGTATTTTAGCTAATTTCTGGGTTTCTGACGCCAAAAATTTCTAAAAATGGTTTCAAAACGGCTCAAAGCGCCCAAAAATTTGACATTTTTCCATTTTAAATGCAAATTCTGCCATTTTAAAGATATATAGGACAAAGAACACTCATTTCGGCGCAAAGCGCCGAAAATTTTTGGGAATGATATTATAGTTTTTGTCTTCCCAAAAATCTTTGTACATTTTGTACACACAAATTTTTGGGTACTGGAATATGGTACAGTAGCAATTTTAGTGTAGTAAAAACGGAGTTGTTCGCCTTTTGATAGTCTATTTTAGCTAATTTCTGGGTAAGGGCAAAAGTCATTAAGGATCGTCTTAAAACGGCGCGAAGCGCCGAAAAATATGACATGTTTCCTTTTGAAATGTAATTTCTGTCATTATAAAGATATGTAGAACACACAATTACTCATTTCGGCGCGTAGCGCGAAAATTTTTGCGAATTTCAGACCTTTCTTGCAATTCTCGTCTTAATCTCTATTTGCTTTTATGTCTACCTTACTTCTACAAATTTAAGTATCAGCATGAAAATTAGGAATCAATTAATTGTTTTCATAATTCTCAACCAGGCTTCATTCCTAATAATACATTATATTTTTATATATTCAGGATAGTAAATCTGGTGATGATCAATACGTGTTAGCTGCTGATATATGTAGAAGAAATGTCTAATAATAAAATCAGTGCTACTGAAGAGGATTAATTGTGCTTTTGAATAAAATTTTTGCAATGAATGCATAGGCGTAGCCAGGGGGCATTGGGGCACATGCCCCCCAAAATTTTTCTAAAATTTTGTTGATTTTTCTAGTGTAAAAACTGTGTCCAGAAAATTGAGTTCCAAAAGGCAAAAACGTCAAAATTTTCAGGCGCTTTGCGCCGTGTCATTATTATATTTATTGTCATATAGATCCAATGAGTTAAAGAGCTTTAATTAGCTAGAATAATCCAGTAATTCACATCGCTTTAGTGATTTGATGCTCTATTTGTTCGTTGAATGAAACTGCGCATACTTGTTGAGCATATAGTAAAAGTGCGAAAATGATTGCATACCAGTTTGTCTATTCTTTTCTTTTTTTAAGTCTTTCTTTAGAAGGATACATAATCCTATTATAAATAATATGGAATGGCCAAATTTTCTTATTTTTTGCGCATTTCTTGTTCTCTGAACTACAATAAGAAGGCCACAAATGGGCCTGAAAACGGTAAGAACAAAATTTTCATTGATCCATCTTTCTATATCTTATTGGCAGCGACCCGTTGCTGCGCTATATACTTAGCAGAGGTCGAAAAACGCATTTCAGCTCAAAAATCATTTACAATGTAGGAGTGTTTTTGGGCTTAATTCAGAACCGAGATTTGGCTAATTTTGCGACGTTAGTATTTACCATTAATGTATTTTTTTACAAAATTTTCCGGGGTCCTGCCCTGGATCCCGCTGGGGGCGCTTGGGCGCTCCACCACAGACCCTCCAGTCGCAAAATCTCGTAGAACATGTGCAACGAGATTTTTGGGAAGACAAAAAGGTGAAAGGGTTAGGAATTTCTAAAACTTTTCCGGCGCTTCGCTCCGGAATTCGTTTGTCTATTCTGTATGATATAAGCGGTATAAATGGAGTTCAAAAAGCAAAAACGTTAAAATTTTCCGGCGCATAGCACCCCTGGTTATTGTTCTTTTTTTGCAAAGCTCCAGTATTGCGTTTAAAAGCCTAGATCAGGCGAAATATCTACTTACTAAGCTAGTAACTCGCAGTTTAGAAGCTTAGAGTGTCAATATTGTTTTGTACAAATTTGATAATTTTAGTATTCACAGAGCTGCAAAATGTTAAGAGCGGTAAAAAAATAGTAAATTCCTTGGTGCTTTGCGTTACTTATGATTTCCGAACAGTTTTTAATAAAAAGGCCGTAAATTCTACATGAAAACGGTAAAGATTTTAAAAGTTTTGGCGCTTCGCGCCGCTTCACACTTTTGCATTTTTGATCATCAGAAACTCATAAATTAGCTAGGATACACTATTAAAGGTCGAAAAACTCAGTTTTACTATAGGTACATAACGGAACTGGCATTCAATGCAAAAGTAGTCTTGAAAAATTTTTTGTGTATGCCCCCCGAACCAAAATCCTGGCTACGCCTCTGAATAAATGACACTGTTTTATTACTTCATATTTACTCCTGAAACATAATCAAGCTTAACTGTCATAGTTATGCTTCAATTCGCAATTCATTCTTCGTACTAGTCAGAATTAGACTAGAGAATTTATAGATTCGGCCTTAGTCATAAAAAAATTTCTCATGTAACTACATATGTAAATCCCAATAATTTTGTTTACAAAATTTAGGGTAAGTGATACGTACTGAGTGGGTAAAAAACGAATCGCATATTGGACCTTATACTTTCTTAAATACTTTACTAAACTGCACGCAGTTTACTGCACGAATGTAGTAAAGTTTCAATTATGCTGGTTTAGACGCCATTGATTTACACTAAATTTAGTAAAAGTCGTTTTATCATGACTTTCTGTGCATAAAATAAGCTATGTTTACAACATTATAACTTTTCAACAGAAAAAAATAATCAAATGCGGTTTGTTTCATACGATATGAAAGTCTTTATTTATTACTGTATTTACATATTTTTAGTTTGATTAGTGCGGCCTAAGTAAAACGAATACATTTTGTCTACAACTTACTGCTTTAATAATCAATGTTTTTAATTTGCAAGCAGTTGCCAAAACGTACAACTTTGGATCAAAGCTTTATTATTTCACAATAACCCAAAATTCCATTAAGCAAATCACTATGATGATAGTTAGAATAGAAGTGGTTTCACTCAAGTGCCCCTTAGTGCTGTAAAATTGTCTTCATGACTCGAAATAACTACTTTTGCTGAATTGCATGTAAGTTTTCGAAAGCTTGGTAAGTATAATTATCACTTTAACTTCTCAATGTAGGGGTGATAGGCTTTTTGTCAAAGCAAACCGCATTCCAATTGCTCTCGTCGTTAAGATGTTACAAGGTCCGATAGGCGATTTGTTTTTTGACCCACCCTGTATAGCACGATTTTGTCAAAGACAACTTAAAAGTTACCGCGTGCCAGTGTTTTTTTTTGTACAAGGTCCGTTTGTACACGTACAAATATGGTCCCCAAAAAGTCTTTTGTACATTTTGTAACCACAAATTTTTGGGTACTATAATATGGTACAGTATCGATTTTAGTGTGGTGAAAACAGAGTTGTTCGACTTATGGTAGTACAGTTTTGCTAATTTCTGGGTCCCTAAGGGCAAAAATCACTAAGAATCGGCTTCAAATGGCGCGAAGCACCGAAAAATTCGACATTTTTCCTTTTGAAATGCACTTTCTGTCTTTATAAAGATATATAGAACACACAATTACTCATTTCGTCGCGAAGCGCCGAAAATTTTTGCGAATTTTAGACCTTTTTTGCAATTTTTGTCTTCCCAAAAATCGTTGTACAGATACAAAGGCGGTCCCGAAAAATCTTTGTACATCGGAAGGAATCTTTGCCGAATACAAAAAACACTGCCGCGAGCAATAATTTTTTAAATCACACAATTCGCGGAATAGCCATTTTTGACTACATTAAATTCAATTTTACGGAATTTTTATTCAAAATTTTCACGTTTTCAACATTTGGCAACAAATAATATTCTCACAAACATCAAAAATTATGTTTCTTATGCGCAACCAGCGATTCTGAGCCCAAGGAAGAATTTTAAATTTTTTCGACTCACCGCCCAAGTTCCAACTTTATAAACGCATAACGTACATACATATACATATCTATGTCTTACTCTCAACATTTATACTAACTCGCCCAAGTTCCTCCTCAGCGAATGTGATTAGGTTTGTTCAATGAACGTTCTTGTACTGTTAAAGTAAACATATTAATAAAAAATCGCAGGGCTAATTCAAACGCATTATTTCTTGCAAACAAATGTAACATCGATTTTCGAACTTTTATGAAAAGAGCGTACGTTTCAGACATGTGCATGGGGAAGGGGTATTACCACACCTGGGCCTAGGGGGTTCGGGGAGGTGGGGTATAAACCGCCCCCAGAAATTAAAATACCCCCAGAAGCCAAAATACCCCCCCCCCCAAGAATTCAATTTTTGAAATTTTTTTGTTTTTTTTCCGCAATTTTTTAAGCCAATAAATAGTGCTCGATGAGAAACGTTAAAAAATGGTGTTTTTCGCCATACCACCAATCTTAAGGCCATTTTTTGACCTTTGAAAAAAATCTTGCACTCCCAGACTTTTGGTGCCACCCACCTATGAGTATTACCCTGCTAAAGGGTCAAACAGGCAGATACTATCCAGTGATTCGGAGCTGACATTTTCCGTATCATTTTTGAGGACAAAAGCAGTAATATGTAAAGTTAAAAAATACTCAAAAGCGTCCGAATTTAGTCAGACTGGTCTAAAAACGAAATTTATCATCAAATTGATCAATTTTAACATTTTTATAATTAAAAAATTATAATGCAGTAAAAATCAGACATGATCAAGGGGGTTTGGGAAGGATTTTTACCCCCCCTCAGAAATTCCCACCCAGAATTTGCAATTTTTCAAGTTTCCAAAAATTTCATAAAAATTTGCAGAAGTGGTGCTTTTTCAAGCGTTTTTAGCTATCTACAGTGGTCGCCATGAAAGATGACGCGCCATCACCCTCCGAATTATAATGGATGGATGGTGCGTCGCGAGCGCCGCGTTACGTCCATCATGCGCCATCATCTCTTTTTTCTATTAAGCGCCATTAACCTCCATCATCCCGTTAATCTGGCGATGCGGACGGCGCAATTTAGCTATTAATAGCGCCAACAAGGAAGCGTGTACGTGAATGCTGGCGCGCTTGCTTATTGTTGGCGCTATTAATAGCTAAATTGTGCCGTCCGCATCGCCAGATTAACGGGATGATGGAGGTTAATGGCGCTTAATAGAAAAAGAGATGATGGCGCATGATGGACGTAACTCGGCGCTCGCGACGCACCATCCATTATAATTCTGAGGGTGATGGCGCGTCATCTTTCATGGCGACAACTGTATTTGCACAGAGGTATCAAATTTTTGGCGCTTCGCGCCATATGCTCAAATTTTAACTACATTTTGTTCAAATTATTCGACTTTTTGATTTTTTTAAATTTTTTGTGTTTTATGCTCTAGAAAAAGGAGCATCGTCAGAAACGCCGAAAAACGATGTTTTTAAAGCGTACTCACTATTTTTAGGCCCAAAAAAGGCACTTTAGAATCTCAACCCCGCTAGAATTTCCATGCTGTGCATGTATGGTTAAAATGGACTAAAAGTGCGGTATTATCACGCAAAATCATTTTACACGTATATATGTGAGCTATTTCGATCATTTTCGTCATTTGACCAGCAAAAAGGCGGGAACACAACATTAACTGATCTCGATTTCGGGGATTTAACCGCCCCCCATCGCCACCCCCGCCGGCCCTGATCTTGTGCATATATGACAAGCATATGTATTTAAAATAGATTGCCGAACTTTTAATGAAAACAGCATGCGATCACTTACTGTATTAATTAATACTCATACGTAAAAATACGCCCTAGTCTCACCCGAAATCCTATTGGTCGGTCGACCGGTTTCGACACCGCCCCCGTCCAATCCAACGGCGCGCCTCGCCGTATCGCCGTCGTCCGGCTTAGCCGACGCGACAGCGTTTCTCGGCGACACTTTCGACGACGACGTCGCCGACTGGGCGGCGACGTTAGCGTAGCTGGTGTGCGACACCGACGGCGGCAACGTCAAGCGAACGTCCGGCGTCAGCGCCGTCGCCGACGAATCGTCCGAAAACGGTGTCGCCGAGTCGGTTGGCGGGCGCGGCCTCAGCGACAAGTTGGCTGAACCGCCCGACTTCGGCTCGGTCGTCAAAGGGGGCATATCGTCGAACAAAGGCGTCGGCGACGCGACCCGCTTTCGCCGCCCGGCGTCGCGATTCGATTGCTCGGTGGGCGGAGCCAAAGTCGAAGCGTGGAAGCTCATTGGGTAATTGCAGCAGGAAGCCGACGACGACGAAGAAGCGTTCGGATTCGATAACGGATTCGTCGAATTGGGCGACGTTGACCGAGACGGATTCAACGACGAAGATTGACGCTGCTTCGACGTCGTATCCGTGCGAGAGCTCCTAAAGCACGCGCAACGAAATAATGCTTTGGACAAAACCGGACATGCACAGCATGGGAATCTTGGGGGAGGGGCGGAAAATTTCGAAGTGCCCTTTTTGGGCCCGAAAACGGCTGGCATGCGTCAAAATCGTAGTTTTGGGCATTTCTCACGATGCTCTATTCTTCTAGAGCATAAAAATCTGAAAAATTTTGAAAAAATCAACAAAAAACTTAATAAATTGAACAAAATATAGTCGAAACATGAGTATACGGTGCGAAGCGCGGAAAATTGGACACTTTTGAGCAATTAGATAGTTTAACACGCTTGAAAAAAGCACGTTTTCTGCTTATTTTCGGTTAAATTATGTAGGTACTGAAAACTTTTGAAAAATTGCGAATTCCAGGAGAAGGGGTATAAATTTTTTTAGGGGGATGAACCCCCAGAATTATGTATACAGGGGCGGATTAAAGGAGGCGCGGGAAGCGGCCGCCCACCCTTCCCCTCATAGACCAAAAATAGTTGGCGGTATAAAGAATAGATACGTAATTTGCAACGATTTTTGCCCGTCAGTGATCACAATTTTTCAAAATTTTTAGCGCCGGATAATGACTATTAATGACATATATTCACTTTCTTGGCGACCTAGAAGCCATTTTTTGCTCAAAATCAGTCTCAAGTGCAGAAACAGCTATTTCGGCATAGATTTATCCTACTTTCAAGCATAACTTTTTAAAATTTTCGACGTTCGGCGTCAAATGCTGCAAATACAGCAAATCGAGCAGCAAACATACCTGGACAATGGATTTTGGTTCTGAAGGTAGCGGGGTCCCTTTTGTTGAGGTTGTTTGGTTGGTTGGTTGTTTGTTTGGTCAGTTGGTTAGTTCTTTGATTGGGTAGGTGGTTGGTTGGTTGGCTAGTTGACTGGTTAGTTGGCCGGTTAGTTGGTTGGTTGGTTGTTCGGCTGGTTGGTTGATTGTTTGGTTGGCTAGTTGGCTGGTTAGTTGGCCGGTTAGTTGGTTGGTTGGTTGTTCGGCTGGTTGGTTGATTGTTTGGTTGGTTGGTTGGTTGGTTGGTTGGCTGGCTAGTTGGTTGGCTAGTTGGTTGGTTGTAGCATTTTCACACTTTTTTATTTTTGGGTCGAAAAATTCTACCCCCTCCCCAATCAAAAACTGTTTTTTTCTGGCGCCACCCAGCTGGGGATCTGATGATACCGAAGTGCCATCTGGCGCCACCCGGTGGCGCGGCATTGCCCACTTATGGCAGCAAATCAAGCTTTTTGAAGGTCTTTTCGCCTGAATTTATCAAATTTCGCTTAGGTCAAAAAATTTAACGATTTTTTAGCACCAAATTCTCGAGAATTTCAAAGTTTTTTGACAAAATGTTGCATAAAAAATGATTTTAAATTAAAGTAGACAATTTAACACGCCGAAAAAACACTATTCCGCAGGTGAAGAGCAAATTTTCGGACCTATTTTTGACTGTTTTAGGAACAGTTGGTATACCGCTCCCCTTATGAAAATCCTAGATCCGGCACTGCACGTATGGACGAATCCAGTGGAGGATCTGGGATTCCCATGAAGGGCATAGGTGCACAAGGTCAGGGTCAGCAGGGGGTGACATCCCAGAAATCCAAAACAGTAAATTTAACGTTCACGATTTTTTTGCTGTTTTACGATCAAAATGGTCAAAATAGCCTATAAAACGTTTTATCGTGGTCATATCACATTTTAAAAGCATTTTTAGTCCATTTGGACCGCATTACATCACTTTTAACTCTAAAAAGACGAAAATTCAATAATTTTGGGTGCGTTTCGAGTAAAAATTACTTAAAAGTACCAATTTGACGCGCCAGAAAAATTTTGACTTTCTTTACTGCTTTTGACCTCAAAATTATGCAAAAAACGTTACCTACATCAGTTCTAAATCGCCGGATGTACCTGTCCGGCTGACCCGTCAGGAAGGGGTAATACCCTCTCACCCCCCTATGTGCATGTATGATAAGGGGACGGTACCCTAGCTTCTCTCAAAACAGCTTAAAACAGCTCCAAAAATACGCTAGACACAAGCGAAACTGCCTTTTTTAAGTGTTTTACGCTGTCTACTTTTAATTGAAATCACTTTTTTGCAACTATTTCTCGGAAAATATTTCCGATAATTTCGCGCGAAATAATAGTCAAAGTTTTGTTAATTTTTGCGAAAATCCGACGCGAAAATGTTTGATATTCACGCGGAAGGACGTTAAGAGACGTGAACGACTGCTGGATCTCCTGTATTTGTAGCATGAGCATTGGAAATTTCTAAACTTTGTGCTTAGGAGTCATGAAAATGTTTGACGCTACAAAAATGGATTCCAAGCGCCGAAATATACATAACTTACAAGAAATCATGATCATCGACGGCCAAAAATCATTGCAAATTACATATCCATTCCTAATCACGTCAAGTATTTTACGCCGATAGTGGGCAGCCCCCATACGTCTTCTTGGGGAACCCCCAGAATAAAAACTCACCCCCGTAAAATGTCTGCGACCCAAAAGAGTAATCGATTTTTTGTAAAAGTTGACAAAGTTGTAAAAAGTGTGCCTTTTCAGGCGTTTTTAGCTCATTTTTGGCTCAAAAATCTCAAATTTTCGGCGCTTCGCGCCATAAGCACATTTTTTGACGATATTTTGTTCTATTTACTCAATTTTTTCAGATTTTTTTAATGTTTCTGTTCTAGAAAGAGCGAGCATTGTGTGAAACGTCAAAAAACAGTGATTTTGACGAGTACTCATTGTTTTTAGCCCCAAAAGGCACTTTTTACAAAATTTTTGGGCCTGTACCCCCACCCCTCCCCCGGATTTCCCATGCTGCACATGTATACCGGCTGCCACCTCCCTTAAACCCACCTCTAGATCAAACAAATCAACTAACATGTTCTATTGAAAGCAGTTGGAGAAATTTTCTTTCCTCCGAGGAATCCTTGTGCCAAACAAAATTTTTACAACTTTCAAACTTTCAAGCTACAGGCCCGTCTACAAATAGCAAGATTTATGATTCAACATTTCAGTAATATTTACCCGAAAGTTACACGCGCATACTTGGGGGCATACCCTAAAAATAAAAATATTAAATATTAAAAATTAAAAAATCCAAACCGCGTCCAGAAAAATCTGAAAATTTCATATTAAATATTTCTCCATCATTCCATTGCATTCTGCTATGTATGTATCTTTCCAGTGTTTCTTTTGTACAAGGTCCGTTTGTATATTTATAAAGATGGTCCCCAAAAGTCTTTGTACATTTTGTACACACAAATTTTTGGGTACTATAACATGGTACAGTAGCGATTTTAGTGTTGTAAAAACAGAGGTGTTCGACTTTTGGTAGTGTATTTCAGCTAGTTTACGGGTCTCTAAATGCAAAAATCACTAAAAATCGTCATTAAATGGCGCGAAGCGCCGAAAAATTTGACATTTTTCCTTCTAAAATGCAATGTCTGCCATTATAAGGATATATATATATATATACATACATAATTACTCATTTCGGCGCGAATCGCCAAAATTTCTGCCAATTTTAGACCTTTTTTGCAATTTTTGTCTTCCCAAAAATCTTTGTACATGTACAAAGACGGTCCCGAAAAGTCTTTGTACATCGGGAAAAATCTTTGCTGAATACAAAAAAGCACTGTATCTTTCAAAAATATTTTTTCCAGCCAATGCGGGGAGGCGACCGCCCCTCCGCCCCAAACTACGGCCTTGTACCTAGATGAGTATAAATTTTGCATCTTACCATGACATTCTATTAGGCGTACGAGGCCTTCTGGGCGCCGAAGCGATCTTCGCATACGACGGCTTATCGGGCGTTTTGCTCTTGCCTACTTCGGCGCCAAGCGTCTCAAACGCCGCGTCCGCCATCGAGACGACGGCGTCATCGTCGCCGCCAATTTTTTGACCGTCCGATGCTACGGCATCGGCGGGCGTTTCGCCAACGTTCGCGGCGACGTCGTTTGAAACGACGACGTCAACAGCTTCATCGACCGGCAAAGAAGGCGACTTTTGGGCAGCATGGGCCAATACGACGGCGATGATGACGTCATCAGGCTTTGGCGCGATGATGACGTCATCGCTTTTGGCGGCGACGGCGGCGGCATTGTCGCCGCTCTTGCGAACGGCGTCGTCGTTCTTGGAACCGATGACGTCATCATTTCGCGAAGCGACGACGTCATCTTTTTTCAAAGCGACGTCATCTTTTCTCGAAGCGATGACGTCATAATTTTTGTACCCTATGACGTCATCATTTTTGATATCACCGATGATGTCATCGCCGCGGAGAAACGACTTGGTGCTACTACTATCGACGGGCGAAGCGTCACACGAATTCCGACGTCGACGACGATAAGACTGCGATGTCGACGTGGCCGACGTTGACGTCAACGTCGTCGTCGGATTAATTTGATGATGGCGCGCGGGCGGCGGCGTAACGGAGCGCTTTTGAGCGTGCGGGTTACTGTAGCGCGTGGGGTAAATTTTGACCCCCACGGAATAATTAGGGCCGATGGCAGTGGGGTTTTTTCGCGTATTCTTCGTTCTCTTTGACATCACGGTTATAAAATCATCCGACGCGACGTTGGCCGCGTAGTTGTCGTCAAACGACGACGAGTGATGAGCCGAAAGCGGCGGCGTTTTTGGCACTTTGCCAAAAACGATATCGGAGTCCATTTTGGCACGACGAGGCGGAATCCGGGCTGGCAATGTCGTCGAATTTACCGACTTAGCGGGCAGGGGCAGAAATTTGAAGGCCGACGACGCCGACGAAGTGTCGGCGGCGAAATTCGTCGCGATTTCGTCGGATTTGCATAGGAATTTCATGTTATCCAAGGTAGAGCTAGAAAGTACATAAGCGAGAATAGGAAATTTTACCGGAATTCGCAGAAAAGTAACAGGGTAGTGCAAGATTAAGAGGTTTTATGTTGTATGCATGCATGTCTATAATGGAATTTTTTAAATTTTAGAGATTTGAGTATAGAAAACAATTAAATCGGCATCAGTCGCCAAAAGGCTCACATTATCATTTGAAACTGAATTTTCTTGAAACAAATGGAAAAATAATGCAAGTCGACTCAAAAGCGTTAGCAAAATCAGTATTTTAGCTACGATATTCCCCAAAAAACTATTGCATCTGTACAGAGACGAACTCAACAAGTGTTTAATTCACAACTACCAGAAAAATCCTAGTTGAATACGGACGATAAGGCAACATAAACACAGTTTGTAAACTGTGCATTACATATACATTGCATATATGTAACAGGGCGGATCGGTGGATTCCCCCACCAAAAGTTGGCTGTCCCCCACTAATATCCGCAAAGCCAGAAAATTTTTGGCTCCCACCTGGTTTTGGAAGAAAATTGAAGTTCTTGGCCATTTACAGATGTTTTTTGGCCATTTTTGCCAAAAATTGAAGGTCATTCACCCCTCGAAAAATGGCCGGAGACCCCCACCCAAATTTATGAGCTGCTACATTTATGCAAACCAGTGTCCAGGATTTAGCTAAGGCGGGGGACCCAACATAAATTGGTCTATATCGTTGTAAATTCGTCGGGATAGCTCACAAAAACCGCATTTTTCCACGTTTCTCGACATGCTCTATCGATTGAGATAATAACATTCAAACTTTTCGAGAAAAATTGTTTTTCTTAATCAAAATGCTATAAAAAGTGTCGTTTCTTGATCGCAACTGACCCTAAATTATGAAAAATGCTTCATATCTGGCGCGAATTCCGAAAATTTGAAGATTTTACGTCATAGGCCGTCAATTTTCCCATCTTTCCGTGCATTATCTTACCTTTCAAAATTCTTTTCCGGCCAACGGGGGGGGGCTGCCGCCCTCCCGTACCACCCCCCATAGTACGGCCCTGCATTTATGCATATATGTACATATGCACATTTGCTTATTTCGTTCAATCGTTGATTATATATTACAATCACACATGGGCATGGGGGATGAGAGGGGATAATACCCCCACCTAAATTTTAGAAAAACGGGTGCTACCAGGCGATTTTGAGAAAACGAAAATTGCTGCATGACAATTTTACAATTTTTGAGCTTATTGCGGAAATAAGGCCGTAAATTCTATCTAAAAAAGGGTAAAAATATCAATTTTTTTGGCCCTTTGCGCCGTATTGATAAATTTTTGTATGTTTCATCGCCATAGTCATAAATTGGCGAAATTTCACTAAAAACGTGCAGGAAACCAATTTAACCGCACAAAACGTGCCATTGTACCAAGTAATATTGCCCTACTTACGTGTACAGAATGTACACTGATTTTTATAAAAAACAATTACCCTAATTTACCATATGACCATTTCCAAATTTCACCCCCTCTGGCCACCTTTAAGTTGCCCATGTATGATTACAATATTATCACATAATTAATAATCAATAATTATATTATTTAGTATTATTTAATCTGGTCAATTAAATACTATTGAATGTGCTATATTGCGCTATTATTATTGTTGTATCATGCTGCACTATATTCTATTACTAATTTACCACACTATGGCGTTCTTTGATAAATATATGTAATGCGGTGAGTCACCTAGCTCGATTATGAACCAATTCCTCTTCCACTTCGCACGCATCGCAGCTTGTACCAATACTGCTGGCTTTTTTAGCCTTCCCTTTTTTCACCTCCTTCTTGCCGCGTCCTTTTTTCAAGTTAATCGAACAATTTTCTTCACTCGTCAGCGAATCGACGTTGCTATATCCGTCATTCCCGTTACTGAACTTGTTTTTATTGCCCTCTATGTAGAGCAATATGTTTTCCAGCGTGTCGGCTCCTCGGTAACCATTAATTTCGTCGGATCTTCAAAAATAATAGGAGCAATACAACAAAATAGAAAGAAAAAAGGAAGAAAGGGAAAAGGCAGGCAAACAAGAATAGAAAAAGTCTAGGGATTCCCGGTGCAGACGTTTTAGCCGGACCGAGGCCGGGGCTTATGCCCCGACACCGGCACCGGGGCAAGATATTAGGTACACAATGTATGCCAACCGTATATGTTTACACGCAAGATCATTAATGGTATTTTCTGCAATAGCACTTATAAATATGAGTGCGAAGAGGGGATTTATTAAAGAGTTGGCAGCTTTTGAAGACTGATTATTAAATCAAAAACAAGAACAATTAAAACCTTTTGAAAAGTGAGTGACGCTTGCCTCTGATCCTGAATCAGCCCTAAAAAGATTATAATTTTTAGCGCAAAATCTTAAATGTGAAGTTCTTCAGTTTCAAAAATTCGTAACCGAAGAGCGATTTTCGATGAGGCCGAGAATAGCAAGAAAATGTTTGGGATCATTAAAGAAAATTCAGATCAGACGGTTATCCAATCTCACAATAAACGATATTAGTCATCAACACAAAAATAAAAATTTGCTGTAGTGCTATGTGGTTACCACATCTCCTGAAAAATCATTCAAAATTAACATTTCAACTGATAGCTTGCATTTTAAAGTTTAATCACATCCTTTCCATGCCAATTTTACATATTTAAGAGCGAAATTTTGAGGAATCCTGAGTCAAGCACATCACATCATAAATAGTTCCTGGATTTACACCGCCTATTTACGATTATCAATATCTTTCATCCAGCTCTGCTACGCTATAAGAATGTTGATTTACGAGTTCTACGCATGTTTTCCTTGTCAAAATTGTGGCTATGGCATAAATTATTTAGGACAGCACAAGCTTGAATTCCGAAAATTTCGTAAAATTGTCAACTTCAACCAAAAAAATATTAAGGCGCAAAATAGTAACAGCATAGATAATATTAGGCCAGGCCCATAGGTGGGCGGCACCAAAATTCTGGAGGTGCAATATTTTTCAAAGGTCGAAAAATGGCCTTAAAAATGGGGTACGGCGAGAAAAACACCATTTTCGACGTTTCTCATCAACACTACCCATTGGTATCAAAAAAATTGCGGAAAAAAACAAAAAAATTTCAAAACTTGAATTCTGGGGGTGTTTTGGTTTCTGGGGGGATGTTTTGGTTTCTCGGGAGAGGGGTGCATACCCCCAAACCTACCATGCCCAGGTGTAGTCAGACCCCACTAAGTGTTATCATAGCAATTAATCTCTAATCCTTCCAAAGCTGATCATTCAATCAATTTTCTTATACATGTTTTATCCGGCCAGGGTCAATAGATCGTATGAGTTTCGTTTATAAGATCTAGCAGGATAAGATAAAAATTATTGCATCCTCCGCGTTACGCTACTTACAGTGAAAAATGAACTGCAAAAGTAAAAAATCAATCAAGAATATGTCATCTGATCGAATAGATAGCTACATATTTAGCAGTTAGACTTTGAGTTTCTATCACTTCTTTAAAAAAAGACAAATACACCAAATTTGAATCGCTTAAGACAAATACAAGTCTACATTTTTGCTACAGAAACAGTGCGACTATCAAATTTCGCTATACACATTCGTCATTATTCTTCTTTGCATGCTTCCTTACTATTGCCTACATTGATTCTAGAAGAGAATTTGAGATTTCTACTCTTAATTATAACTGTTTTAGCCCCGACTCGAGGCAAGCCTTGCCCTGGCCCACGGCAAGACCATAAGCCTCGGCACCGGGACTTGGGGCATCCGTAGAAAAAAACATATAATTGAATAAAATAAAATATAGAAAAATAAATAAAGAAATAAATAAATAAGCAGGCCTTCAATATGGAAGAAATAAAACGACGCGAGAAACAAGACAAATGTAAAAAGAATTATACTCGTATTATGAGAAATTCCATTCTTTTATTAGGCGCAAGAGTGAAGAAGTAAGCAGGAGTATACGGAAAAAATAGACAAAACACGGGGTAAAAATCACATAAATAGTCCATGTCATCAGAGAGGAAAGAGAAACAAATGTACGTTTTATGTTACTACACTAATCGTATGACGAATAGTTAACAAGGGCGGATTTTTTGGGGGGATAGTGGAGCGGAAGGGTGGGCACCGCCCCCTTATCGAAAAAATAGTTGCGCACAATAAGGAATACATAGATGTTTTTGATGATTTCAGCCATTTTTAACATGATTTTCAAAATTTTCCGGCGCTCAGCGCCGGGGTTATACGCATTAATGATATTTACTGACTTTCGTGGTGCTCTAAAAAACTAATTTTTTACATTCAAAAGAATGGTTGTTGTACAGAAGAAATACTTTATAGTTCTTACAATGATTTGTCGAGTGAAGACATAGTAATTTGAACAGTTTTATCGAAAAAATTCTATAACTTTCCGCACTTCGCGTCATATTCTTTAATCGCACTTCATTCAACTCAAAGCATTAGGTAGACAAGCTCTGAGCCTTTAACGGCTTTTGCGTTTTTTCGGCGCTTTGCGTCGATTTCTGCATTAATTTTGCGTGTTTTCATGAAAAATTTTCAAAAGTGTTAAGAAATTTTTAAATTTTTTCGCATCAAAAATGATTTTGCCTATCAAAAGGAGCGAAAAACCGCTACTTTACACGTAATGGACGGATTTTTCGAGCTATGTTAAATAATATTATGGAAATTTTGGGTTCCGTCCACCTATCAGAAAATCTTAAATTCCCCACTGATAGCAATCATCAATTTGTTATTAATTGATTACACTACAATTAGTTTCTTAATAATGATGCTGATGGCTATTCATGGAGGGGCTTTGTCAATTTCACGCCCACTAAGTTTAAACCTTCAGAATCAATCTGATCGTCGCAAAATTGGAGATCTCAGGAAAAAATTTTAAAATTTTTTAGAACGTCAATTACGTTCATTGTATAAATTCGGACGCCCAAAATTTTCGTCTTGCTCAGCATAGTGCAAATATTTGTAAGTTACGCGTTATAGAAAACAACTGAAACAACGTAAGATAATAACAGGGGACTATAACGGAATCGGATTAAAAACGTTACGAGATTGAGAATACAAAGAGATAAAGGAGCAGTGCTTTTTTTGAACAAGGTCCATTTGTACATGTACAAAGATGGTCCCAAAAGTCTTTATACATTGTGTACATGCAAATTTTTGAGTACTATAATATAGTACAGTAGCGATTTTAGTCAGGTAAAACAGGGTTTTCGATCTTTGGTAGTGTATTTTAGCTAATGCCTGGGTTTCTGACGCCAAAAATTACTACAAATTGTCTCAACGGCGCGAAGCGCCGAAAAATTTAACATTTTTCAATTCTAAATGCAAATTCTGCCATTTTAAAGATATATAGGACAAACAATTACTCATTCCGGCGTGAAGCACTGAAAATTTTTGAGAATTTTACACATTTTTACAGTTTTTGTCCTCCGACAAATCTTTTTACATTTTGTACACACAAATTTTTGAGCACACCTGGGCAAGGGGTTCAACCAGGTTCAACCGGGTATCAGCCGGAGCAGGTTCGGTACCAGCCGAAGGGCCCACCAGTTGCACCCAATGTTTTGTACAAAAACTTTTTTAGGCATTTTCACAAGATGAGATGCCACCAACAGTGCAGCCAAAATCGGTTGCTGGGGTCCAAAAATCAGTTACTGTGCACAAAGAAGATCGGTTGCTGAAGGCCGGAAATCGATTGCCGGGGTCCAAGAATTAGTTGCTGACTTCAAACATCGGTTGCTCGGGTCTAAAAATCGGTTGTTGGGGTCTAAAAATCAGTTCATGGGGTCTACAAATCAGTTGCTGTGGTCTAGTCAATTAGTGGGATCCACAAATCGGTTGATGGGGTCCTAATTTGGTTACTGGACTACAAAACCGGTTGCTGGTGTCTAAAAATTGATTGCTGGTGTCCAAAAATCGGTTGCTGTGGTCCAAAAATCTGTTGCTGGGGTCAACCTATTTTTGGAACCTACCAACTGATTTTTTAACCCCAGCAACCGACTTTTAGACAACGACAACCGATTTTTGGAGCCCCATCCGATTTTAGATTCCACCAAACACACGTATGCGTTGGGGAGGGGTTTGGGGTATGCACCCCCATAAGGCCGGATTCCCCCAGAAACCAAAACAACCCCTCAGAATTCAATTTTTTTGGTTTTTTTCGCAATTTTTTTATGCTAATGGATATTGCTCGATGGGAAACGTTGGAAATGGTGTTTTTCGCCATACCACCATTTTTAAGACCATTTTTGACATTTAAAAAATCTTGCACACATTCAACAATCTCCTCCCCAGAATTTTGTTGCTGCCCACCTATGCCAGCAACCGATTTTTGGACACCAGGAACCCATTTTTGGAGACTACCAACTGATTTAGGATCCCATCAACCGATTTTTGGAGCCCACCAACTGGTTTTAGGACCCCAGCAACCGATTTTTCGACCCCGTTAACTGAGTTTTGGAGCCCGACTGATTTGAGACCTCAGCAACTAATTTTTTGAGTCCAACAAACGATTTTTGGAGCTCAGCAATCATTTTTCAGATATCAACAACCGATTTTCAAATGCCGGCAACCTAATCGGTTACTGGGCTCTGAAAATCGGTACGTAAGTAATGCACAATTGCGAGATTATACTTAAGTAAGTAATGCCTAATTTAGAGAAAATAATAATTCGTCAGATCAAAATAAAGACATGATGTATTTCTGTGATCTTCTACACATCGATGTATTAAAAATACATACTTGTCTGTCCACCTGTTTTATGTGTAAATAAACGCTAGTCTTTTATACATACATTACTTGTTATTGATGTTTAGGCCGCGCTGGATTTTGACAATTTTTGTAATGCGAAATTGCGTTTCCAAAAGGTGAAATCTCAAAATTTTCCGGCGCTTCGCGCCGAATTGCTTTAATTTTATTACTTGTTATTGATGCTTAAACCGCGCCAAATTTGGAAAATTTTTGTAATGCGAAATTGCGTTTCAAAAAGGTGAAATCTCAAAATTTTCCAGCGCTTCGCACCGAATCGATTTAATTTTATTACTTGTTATTGATGCTTAAGCCGCGCCAAATTTAGACAATTTTTGTAACGCAAAATTGCGTTTCGCAAAGGTTAACTTTCGAAATTTTGCGGCGCTTCGCGCCGAAGTGATGCGAAATTGCGTTTCAGAAACGTGAAATGTCTAAATTTTTCCGGCGCTTCGCGCCGAATAGATTTAATTTAATTATTTTTTATTGATGTTTAGGTTGCGCTGAATTTTGACAATTTTTGTGCATTTCAAGCAGGCTTTATGTTTGAAATGGAAACGTACTATTTTACGACCTGAAAATGAGGAAAGTTTTATTTTTACACAATAAATTGCATAAAAAATAAGCATATTAAAGGCGGTGAATGTCTCTTCAAGATTAAACGTCAATTGTTACTAAAATAATATAGTTTTTAAAGATAATTGCTATGCAAATTATCGATTGCACTATTTTTTTACGCCATTTTAATTTTGACACGATTTTTAATTAAAAAATTATGTCGCGAGAAATAAGGCGACTTCGCGTGAAATTATGAATGGACTTTGCGTGGAAGCAAGACTACCATGTTATAAATTCGATGCATAAGTTTTTACACGCAGGAGTTATGTACATAGCAACCACTTTTCTGACTTAGGCAACCAACAAAAAATTGGGCTCCGGTACCAGCCGTGACTTTAAGGCTTGCCCAGCTTATTTTTGGGTAAAATAATATAGTACAATAGCGATTTTAGTGTAGTAACAACAAAGTTGTTCGACTTTTGGTAGTGTAGTTTAGCTAATTTCTGGGTCTCAATGGGCAAATATCACAAAGAATCGTCCTAAAACGGCGTGAAGCGCCGAAATATTTGACATTTTCCTCTTGAAATGCAATTTCTGCCATTATAAAAATATTTAGAACAGACAATTACTCATTTTGGCGCGAAGCGCCGAAAATTTCCGCGAATATAAGACTTTTTGCAATTTTTGTCTTCCCGAAAATCTTTGTACATGTACAAAGACGGTCCCGAAAGGTCTTTGTACATCGGGAAAAATCTTTGCCGAGAACAAAAAAAAACACTGTAAAGGAGCCAAGAAATCGATAACCCACCAATCTCTAAAATTTTTCTTTTTTATCAAAAATGGCAAGCCTGAAGAACATTGTGCATATGAGTAAAGCAACTAATAATACAGGGTTGTTGCAAATTCGCAAACACGATGCTTAATGCATAAAATGCAAGTTTGGTAACGATTTGAAGCTCGGGTTGCCTTTCGTCTAGAAGCAATTATGCTTTTAAGATGGTAGTTTTTAAAATAATCAATATCTGCCCAGACGATTTACAACAAATTTTGGGGCCCACTTCGAACAAATTTTGTAGGCGGACATTCGCTAGCAGGAAGTTTTTAGTTGTCACAAAAAGTTGTATTATTTTTCAACATTTTTAGACATACACCTACAAAGTTACATATAACTTATGCTCAAGATGGCATTTTCAACCATTGCGTACATTATGCATATACAGTCTGACGAGACCCCTACCCCCGTTGATACCTAGTAGAGTGTAAAGCAAGAACTATTGCACTTAGGTATCTAACATTTTGGGTAATTATCTTCTGGAACTAAACTGTTTGCCGGTGAAATTTCGGGCAAATTCAATCAACCTATATAGCAGGGTGGCACACAGATATGTTGCAATGGGGAATGGGAGGAAGAATCTTTCACCACATGTTAGTCGTCCCCCATCCCTCCTAAGTCAGAAAATTTTTGAACCCCCCCCCCACCCGATTTTTGATAAAACTTGTAATTTTTGGCTGTTTTTAGGCATTTTTTAACCGTTTTGGCCATCAAATTAGAGGTCATGTAACCCACCTGAAAATAACCGGTGACCCCCCTCCAAAATATCGAGCCGTTGCATGTACGGTGGCACACGTTCCCGTAGGGGGTGAGAGGGTATTACCCCTACCTCAGGGTCCAAGATTTGAGTCACTGTCAGACGATTTTGAACTATCAAACATTTTCTGCATGATTTTTGAAAATGAAGGTAGCAAAGATATGAAAATTTTTTAGGCGCTTAGCACCGACTAGTACAGTTCTATTTGGTTTAAGCATAAAAAGCCTGGAATGAAGTTGAGTCAAAATTTTTGATGAATTCTCATATTTTTTACTTACAAAATTGACGAAACGAGTCAGAATTGGATTAAAAGTACTAAAAAATGCAGTTTTCCACATTAATAATATGAAGTCATCAATACGACAAAAAAGATAATCAAGAGAAAGTAAGGAGAAAAAATGAATAAATGAAAATAATAATGAATAAGTAAATAAATTTTAAAAAAGGAAAACGAGGTAGAAGTGCAGCATGCTATTAGTATGAAAAAGAAAAATACGCGAAAAAAGAGCATAAATGTACCTAAAAAGATTATATTATATGAGATTACATGCTTAACGAGCCAAGTGTCTGAGTGAAGCGTGAGGAAGTAAGCAAAATTATATACAGAAAAAAAACCAAAAACACGTCAAAAATCAGGCGAGGTGATCAGAGAGGAACTAGGTTGCTACAGTACATTTTATACAAGATGTTTTAACCATTTTTCATATATGACCTGGGTACAAAAAAGGCTAGAACTCTATATTTAGTGGTCCCAAATTTCGAAATTTTTCCCACTGAGCTTTTGACCCTGGGAAAACTATGCAGAGCGGGGATACTTAGAATGGAATGAACCAACTATTCCGATAAAATCAATGCAAAACCAATTTCATCAATACCTCTAAGGCATACGTGTAAAAGGGGATGGAGGAGTTCAATCAACCCCCATCACCCTAAAGTCAGAAATTTTTGACCCTACTCAAATTTTGGCAAAAAGTTGCAATTGTTTAGTGATTTTCTGGTGTTTTTTATGCCATTACTGACTAAAAATTAAAGGTCATTAACAGTGGCGGATCTAGGATTTTTCTAAGGGGGCGGTATCCCTAAGGGGGGGGGCAGAACCCTGACTTGGGCGGAAAAATTAGCCGTTTTGACCCGAAAATCGCTAAAAATCGCTCAAAAATGCTCAATTTTGCGCACTATTTTGGATCAATGGGGGCCGCCGCCCCCCCTAAATCCGCCCCTGGTCATTAACCCCCACCCTGAAAATGCTCGACTACCCCTAACCCAAAATTTTGAGCTATTATAAATGCCTGCTCTGAGGCATTGCTCGGGTCAAGCAACGCACCTGATGGTCGAACTGCAGTCATCCGACCTTTTATTTCGCTTTAGGTTCTTGTGCGCTAGTAAGCCTGGCCCCGTTCGCTTTGGGTCGTCCGGAGAAACGGGGGAAAGGGCGCCATAAGACCTTATTGGTAACTGATTTGGCAGCAATAGTCGATTTGATTGTACTTCGGAGACTACAAAATAAAACGATTACAAACTATTTGGATTTTTTCAATGAAAAAATAAAACAGTCATGATTACAGTTCTTGTTGCGAAATTTGAACACAAACAATTCTGAAGACCTGTAAGGCCTATTTATAACACAGTACGCAGTCGTTTCTTTTATTTTGCTGTTAAAATATGACGACGTCCTATATTAACATATAGACATTCAAGTAACAAGGGGTGGGGACATTCCCCCACCCAAACTTAGTCGTCCCCCAACCCCGCAAAGCCTGAAAATTTTAGAACCCCGGATTTCGGCAAAATATTTTTTGCCTTTCTAGTCATTTTCAGTTGTTTTTGGCCGTAATACCTTTCACGCCCACCCAGAATATCAAACCGTTTTATGCACGCATACAGACGACGCAGTCTTTAGCAAACCTTATAAACTGACAAGCGTTCAAATTTCGGATATTTCTGCAAAAATTGAAAAAATCTTCAAAGTTAGTCGTCCGTCCATCCCCTCAGGCCCCAATAAAGCCAAAAAATTTTGACCCCGCGATTTTTTGAAAAAAATGAATTGTATGGCCGTTTATAGGTGTCGTTTGGCCGGGTTTGGCCAAAAATTGGAAGTTATTTAACCCCTCTCCTATAAAGGGCTGGGGCCCCAGACATGTAACAGGGGGAACCCCACCCAAAATGGGTCGTTCTTTCCCATACCCACTGAGTCAGAAAATTTTTGACCCCTGATTTTTGGAAAAACTTGCGATTTTTGGCCGTTTTAAGGTGTTTTTTGGCCGTTCTTGGCCAAAAATTGAGCACCCTCCTTTTAAAAATGGCCAAAGGCCCCCACCCAAAATTTCGAGCCGTTATATACATATGTACATGTACGCAGAAAGCCACCGTAAATGATTTTGAAAGGTCTTTGGGGAGTTTCGTTCACCCCCAAAGTGTTGAATGTTCCACTCGTTTTTTTACATTCCGTTAAATTTAATCATATTCTTCTGATATTTTTCAACGTTTTTACGCGCTAGAAAGATAGAGCATCGTCAGAAAAGGCGAAAAATGATGTTTTTGAACATGTATTCACCGTATTTTATCCCTAAAAGGCACCTTGAAAACTTCTATATTATTATTAATATATTGATAATTAATAATAATTTAATTTTTCTTGATAATTTATTAATTTTTTAATTTTTATAAATTTTTCGATTTTTATAATTTTTTAAATAATTTATAATTTCAATAATTTCAGTATTTTTTTAATTTTCTCAAAAATTTATAATTTTTTAACAATTTATATTTTTTCAAATAATTTCTAATTAACTTCCCAATAATTTCCATCTGATTGTACATCTGTATGATAAGCCTTACATAATAGCGGTGATTTCAGGATGGACTGCGTCTCGCGATCGTAGCCCTTCTGACTGGCTGATCTTTTCTTAGTCTCAACGGTACCTAAAAGCTTGTTATTCGCGTTATTTGAGCCCTGACACGTGTTGCGCATGTAAGTGGCCCGCTGCCGTAAATCTTCGCAGCTAGCCACCTCCACTGCATTAGCATCGTCTTCATTAAAATGGCCCGGTTTGGGACCGTTTGACATAAATCTGAATTACGAAGTGTAAACAATTATGCCAAAAATGATCATTAAAAAAATTATTATAAACAATAATCTCCTTTGGCTATAGTTCTTTCGTTTTATTTACTGGATACAAGTTTTTCCTTATTTTATTTCGCCTTCCGTGTAAAGTATCGTACGTATGTCGTATTTGCAATAAAATATTTAAGATCAGTTCATGGTTTTTTAGCACCACGCTAATGAAAGTTTACCGTGCTAATGAAAATTTCGGCCGTTAGCACGACATGCTAACGGATACGATGGCGTTTTATTCCACGAGAGTGTAATAATTTTGACGCTTTTTAACGTATTTTTAGCGAAAATTCCAAAAAATATTCGGTGCTTAGCGCCGATTGTAATACTTATTGTTTATTTAGCCTCAAGCGCGCGATTTAAACACTTCACCATCAATCCATGTACAATCTAAATGATTTATCGGTCATCTCGCCTATTTATGTACTTACGAATTTGTAGCACATAATTACTCTGTGACAACGTTGCACTGTTTTCTCTTATTTGAAGACAAGCTTAGCTCCTTTATGTTCATTTAACATTCAATTCATAAGCGCAGTTTCGTCTGTTTTTATATCAAATTAATAAACCGACCGCATTATCATCTCTAATGTTGTAATATGTACACAGGTACAAAGCAGTGTTTTTTGTACAAAGTCCTTTTGTACATGTACAAAGATGGTCCCCAAAACTCTTTGTACATTTGGTACACACGAAGTTTTAGGTACTATAATATGGTACAGTAGCAATTTTAGTGTGGTAAAAACAGAGTTATTCGACTTTTGGTAGTGTATTCCAGCTAATTTCTGTTTCTGAGGGCAAAAATCACTAAGAATCGTCTTAAAACGGTGCGAAGCGCCGAAAAATTCGACATTTTTACTTTTGAAATGCAATTTCTGCCATTATAAAGAACACACAATTACTCATTTCGGCGCGACGCGCCGAAGATTTTTGCGAATTTTATACCTTTTTGCAATTTTTGTCTACCCAAAAATCTTTGTACATGCACAAAGACGGTCCCGAAAAGTCTTTTGTACATCGGGAAAAATCTTTTCCGAGTACAAAAAAACACTGGTACAAAGGTGTCAGTTTCTAAGTTGATTGAGTACGTGATTTAGGCAAGAAATTTCTTGATTTGCTCTAATCAAGAAAAATATCGATCAAAAAACCATTGATTTGCAGAATATCATGGCATTCTTCAATAGCTAAATTAAAAAACGAAAGGACCCGCATTACTGACACTACATATATGTATACGTGGGTATTATACAGGTATAAAATTAGCGTGCTGATGGAAAAATTTCCATTAGCACTGGTGCTAATGAGGGTCGTGTTAAAAAGACGCTGATTCAGTTCGGTATGATAGCATTATATGTCATATATAAGAGGAAGCATGGGATCCCCTACCCTAAATCGATCGTCCGTCATCAGGCACGAAGCTGGCCGTCCTATTGGGAGCAACACCAATTTTTGGGGGACTAAGCCCAAAAAGGCCAAATAGAACAAAATAACGTTTGAAAAGTCCTATTTTTCTGATTTTTCTGAATTTTGGGAAAGTCCGAACCCCCCTCCCATTCCCCCCAAAGATACGTGCCTGTCCATCTTCCTCGTAAAAGTTGAGATTTTTAATTTTCTCATCGAAATTGGGAAAGAACGAAATTAATATTTGCTGAATCAAAAATTACTTCGTTCTGAAATCATCTCCGATCAAGTCAAACAAATTAGGCGATTCCCTCGCCTCTTGACTAGTCGTAAAAAGCGAATTTTCGTACGAACTGACGAACTGCTGGTCGGCTGAACAGTCGTCGACTACAGTATTCAGCTGCTGCTCGTCCGATTCGCGATGACAAGGTAGATATTCGTTTTCGCTTCGTGACCTCTCATTTTTCGAACACACGTTACCCTTATTCGACGGTAAAAAATGCACATTTTATTTATACATATACGTCATTGCTTTTAAGCGTTTTAGGCTTTAGTTCAATTGTTCTCTGGCAAAATTTGTAAGTCTTGGGCATATATACATGTAAGAGGGGGATGAGAGTTCCCCACCCAGAGTTGGTTGTCCCCATCCCCATCAGCATACATGGACAAACCGTACAACTTCATTCAACCTGGTATCAATGGGGGCCGGGTTGGTATCAATGGCACGGCTTGCCAGTATCAATGGTTTATTTTGAAATGCCGGACAAATTGAAGGAAAATGGAGAAAATACACAAAAACAACTTCAAAATCTATCAATCAACGAGAAAAAGTAATATGAATCTAAAAAATACGTGGAAATCATTTGAGAATTAACTAATCACTTAAATTAAACAACCAACGACTAATTAATCAGTAATCGATAACCAATCAAACAACTAATAATTAACCAATCGATCATTAAACAACCACTTTGTCAAAGGACAACCAATTAAAGTATTGGGCAGTCAGTATCAATGGGAACGGAGGCCTCAATTTATATAAGCCCATAAGTCAGGAAATGTTTGACCCCGATTTTTGGAAAGGTTGAATTTTTCGGACGTTTTTAGATGTTTTTGGCCGTTCCGGCCAAAAAATGGAAGGTCATTTACCCCCCCCCCACCCCATAACCGGGGACCAGAACCGGATTTAGAGTCATACGTGATCATGGGGGTTTACCCCGTTTGCTGAAAATTTGTAGAAAATGTGTTTTTTACGCGTTTTTAGCTATCTATCTGCTTAAAAAGTGTCAATCGCGCCATATCTCATGTTATGACTATATTTTGTTCAATTTATTCGACTTTTTTATTTTTCCGAATTTTTTAATGTTTTGTTTGCTTTAAAATGAGAGAAAATCGTCAGAAACACCGAAAGACGGTGTTTTTAACGCAAACCTGCCATTTTTTGACCCAAAACGGGAATTCATTCCCCACCAAAATTTCCATGCTTTTTTCTATAGTCGGCTACGACTAGCTCTCACACATGATTATGAGCCTTTCCATTCACACATTTTAAGCTATCACATGAGTCTACGGACATTGCGTAAAAGAACAGTTTCTGGCCAAATATTTTCTGAAAGGATATGTGAATTTTTAATTTTCGATTAAAACTGAAAAATTTGTACGTACCAGTTTTTTGTACAAGGTGCCTTTGTACGTGTACAAAGATGGTCCCCAAAAGTCTTAGTACATTTTGTACATGCAAATCTCTGTGTACTAAAATATGGTACAGTAGCGCTTTCAGTGCGGTAAAACAAGGTCTTTCGACCTTAGGTCGTGTATTTTGACGAAAAAATACTAAAAATTGTCTAAAACCGGCGCTAAGCGCCGAAAAATTTAGTATTTTTCCTTGTCTAAATGCAATTTCTGCCATTATAAAGATATATAAAACCATACATGGGCATAGGGAGGGGTGAGAGGGGTATTACTCCCCCTGAGCTTTAAAAACTGATAGCTATACGGTCATCTTGGCCAGAAAAAACATTGCTATGTAGCTTTTTTTGGGCTGATAAAACTAGCTATACAGCCTTTTTTGGGTTAAAAAAACATATGTACACCATGCCTTTTTCTGAGTCTCAAAAGGATTTATAGCTATTTTCCTTGCCATAAATGCTCGAAAACGATAATTGAAAGTGATATCATCTTTCCTTCAATGTAGACTCGTTTTTTACGAATAACTTAGCCATCTCAAATTTTTTGATTTTCACCCCCTCCCTGAAACTTGGCCCTTGAGCACCTAAGTATAGAACACACAATTACTCATTTGGGCGCGTTTTAAGTATTTTAGACTTTTTTTACAATTTTTGCATTCCCTAAAAATCTTTGTACATGTACAAAGACGGTTCCAAAAAGTCTTTGTACATCGGAAAAAAACTTGACCGAATATAAAAAAACCGTAGTATGTATGTACCTGTTTTAGCGAGATTTCTTGAATTTGAAAAGTTGTACCTACTTGTTTGTTGAGTAAATGTCGTAAAAAACTGATTAGCTTATAAGCTGAAGAACAAATGTTGTCCTAAAATTTGTCATGGGATTCAAAAAAACGTTCAAGCATTGAGGCAGATGACAAGTCTGCACATTGACTGCGCTATAAAATGTATTTTTCTTCGTATTTCACTCATATTTTAATTTTTACATGTTTGTCATCTTTGTCACTTTTGTATGTATAAACCTCTCAGATACCTACTTATTGATTATTTGAAAATGTCCGAAATGGAATGTTCAAGTGCCTTCGTTTTATCTGGAAGGAACGCGAAATTTATGATAAAAATCAATGAAGTCAAAACAGAAGCTAAAATGTGACAGCAAAATTTCGGAAAAAAATTAAATTCAAAATTTGGGGTAATTGTGGGTAAAGGGAGAAGAAAGACTTTAATCAGGGATAAATTCTATTGAAAGCGCAACTGACTAACGAGGAGAAATGATGGAAATGCATAATTACATAAAATAATAAGACTTACAATTATACTCATCAACAAACATGCACAGCATGGAAATTCCGGGGGGATTTTGAAATGCCTTCTTATACTCAAAAATGTGCGTACACAACATCATTTTTCGGTGTTTCTGACTATGCTCTATCCTTAAAGAGCATGAAAACATAAAAATTTCGAGAAAATCAGAAAAATTCGAGCAAATTGAACGAAATATTGTTCGAAAGTTTGACAATGAGTGAATAAGTAGGTAAAGCCACTAAAAACAGCACCTTTTATACGATTTTTCCGGAAAATTTCGGAAAATCGCAAATTCTGAGGAGGGCGCGATAAAGTTTCTGGGGAGAATGAAAACTTTTCTATGAGATGAACACCCCCAATATCATGGATGATCATAAATATGTAGTATCGCCTTACCAAATACTAATCATTAAATATATAATATTGGATTAAATACACATTTAAAAATAAGTACAATAAAATATGTACTTGAAAAATAGGAAATTTGACAGCCGCGTCCACGTGCACCGATGTGAAGTTTGAGGACTTGCTGCTCTCGAACGGTTTATAGGATTCCTAAAAGAAGAAGGATATGCAAATGCATGACACAAGGTAAAAAAATAAATCGTCTAATCGAAATCAATCCGAAAATTCATCACGATAAATTCCACACCATCAAACCTCGAAGGTTGACAAGTTGACATTGAAATCAAAAAATCAAGTCAAGGAACAAACTAAGTACATATTTGAAAAGTCAATAAATACGACTAAATAAACGAAAGTAAAGATATCGGAAAGAAGAAGAAACTTACAGAAATAAAGAATTATTATAAAATTATCAATCTGCAAACCGCCATGCTGCAAAATTTCGTCCAGCCTCGCCGCAGGCGTATTATTTTAATAAGCATAAGAGAAAAAGCATCAAATACAAAATAATTATCAACATTTTTTAAAATTGACATTCTCCAAGTTAGCTTTACTCAGCATCGCAATTACAATTAAGCTATCGACATACATGTAACGATTCGAAATTTCGGGTGAGGATCCGCGGCCATTTTTAGGAGGGATAAGCCATCTCCAATTTTTAAATAGAAAGGACCGAAAATTTAATTTTTTTAAAAAATCGAGGACAGGGTCGGAAATTTTCTGGTTTCGGGGGGGGGGTTGGAGGGACGACCAACTTTGGGTGATGGATCCCCCATCCCTCCTCTTACATGTATGGCTATCGATAAAGAAAATTAAATAAGCATCTCTTTCACTGAAAATCGATTATTGCATACAAAATTTAAGTCGGTTTGCATCATCTTTCCCGCAATTGAAAACGCTAGAAAAGAATACTTACGTGACTTGTGCATTTTTTCAGCTTCTTCGCGTCAAACATGACGTTGGAATAAGTGGTATCTGCAAAAAAGTTTATAAAAACATATAAGACATACTCTCACAGAAAGCGTTTTAATCAAAAATTACTAAATTAAATGTAATACGCGCTAAAAAATTCGTTCCATCGGACGAGAGTGCAAGATTTTGTGAGAAGCTGGTGTTCAAACAAGAACGACCTAATAAATCAAAATATGCACTTTATTGATGTTTTCCATAAGAGAAATATCCTAAGGGAAGAACAAAAAAATTAAAATCCATCCATCCACATCCGTTTTTTGCACAAATTATCATTTTTTAAAGCTTATAGTGTGCGTCATAAGAAACGAGGGCACAGAGGGAATTCAAGGGAAACGCGAAAAGGTTCGAAATACAAAGCTACAATAATGTTCTTAAAAGTTATTACGGCGTGAAAACTTCAAAGATGACATTTTTACAAACGTTACATCCGTTACAAAGAGCCCTAAAGAGAGTAAGTATTAAAAACACGACATTTTGCCTGAAAAGCAAATAATTTTGTGAATTTTCCGGTAAAATTGCCAGTAAAACGTCTATGTCTGTACAAGTTCAAATCTCTGTACAAAATCTGTAAAAAATATAGTTCTGTGCGAAAAAACTAATCAATTCTACAGCTGAATTCAATAACGCTAGAAACATTCAGGCATCGCACATGTAAATATATTACATATGCATAGGCGGGTTGAGGGCTTCACTCTTCGCTTGAGTTCAGACAGACCGACACTGTCAGGCATCAGTGATCGGACCGAGGCCTCGGCCTCGGCAAGGCTCGGCGTTTTTTTAGGAGCCTCGGCTTCGGCGCCAATGGTAAAGCTAAAGGACGCCGAGGCGCCGAGGGTTGAAATAAAATTTCGGCATATTTAATTTATATTTATCTATTTGTTGTCCACTAGTCTGCTGAAGTATCCTGGCTAGAAATATATTGTTCACTGCTATAAATTTTGCCCAAGGTGCTATAATTTTCACTGTTTGTAAGACGTTTTGTCATATAAAAAGTTTTGCGAGTAACAACATTGCACTAACAAGTATTGAACCATAGTCATTGTAGTCATTTTTTGATCTTTTGATCTTACAGACTTCATCCTGCTTCTTTTTTTCGCACTTTGTAAAAAAACATTTCTCTAATGCAATGTGATTGTCACATCTACAGAAAAATCATTTAAAATTAGCATTTCAGCTAATGGCAAGCATTTTGAAGTTTAAAGAGATCCTTTTAACGCCAATTCACCTATATATTATAAGTGCGAAATTTTGGAGATTCCCGAGTTGTAAGTGAAAGAGCACATTACTTCGTAAGTAGTTCTTGGATTTACACCACCTAAGAACAGTTTAGTTATCCAAGTCTTCCATCCAGCTCTGCTACGCTATAAGAATGTCGATTCACGACTTTTAAGCAACTTTTTCTTGTCCAACTTGTGACTACGGCGTAAAACATTTAGGACAGCACAAGCTTCAATAAGGGATATTTCGCAAAAAAGTGAATTTCGAAAAAACAAAATCAGGTTTGCATGAATGCCCCCCGTAAAATGCAAAATTTTTTACAATTTGCTGTAACTTTGATCAATTTTTGAAAATTCTAAAAAATATTAGTTTTTCACCCCAGACAAATAATCTCCAATTTGGGTCCAAAATCGTCAAAAAAAACACCTAAAAATTGCCAAAAACGCAAGTTTTCACCGAAAATTAAAGGGAGGGGTCAAAATTTTCTGACTTTGGGTGATGGGGATGGACCGACTTTGGATAAAGAATTCCCTATCCCCCTGTTACATGTATGTAGATACGATACCTACTTGCGAATAATTCGTCGTCGAGTTGACGTTCGGCGTCGGCCTTCTTCCTCAGCTCGTAAACCAAACGATCGCGATCTGAAGCATCGTCGCCGGGCGCCCGGGCCGTCGCGCAAACGCTCGGCTTTTCGACCAATTCTTTCAAAATCGATTCGTAATGATCGTCGGGCATGCTAGCTACTTGCGATTCGATGTCTATTTCCTTCGCCATGTTTCTCGATGTAAAGAGACGCAGTTAACGCGCTGGAAATTAAGCCGACAGGCGTGTGTAATTTAACGTATTTTATTCATTGTAATAAACTTACATATCTATGTTATTAAAATTGATTATAATTTGCAATCTAAAATGTTTACAGCATCACTGTTTTTTTTTGTACGAGCCTCTTTGTACATGTACAAAGATCTCCGGAAAAGTCTTTGTACGAGCGAAAATTTTTTTGTACATATAAAGTATAGATATGCAATTGAATGTACACATTTTTACATACTACTAGATTGTTATCCGTGAACCGCACGCTTCGCAAAAGGTGTAACTTTGTCCTAAATTCAGCTGGTTATATTAGTTCGGCCCGAAACGTCAAAATCTTCATGAGTCTTAGGTTGAAATTACACATAAAATTCGACTCAGTAGGTTAAAATAACTTGTGTTACACAATTATAAATAATAAGCGGTTGCAATGTGCTGACTGAATCTCATAATAGACACGAATTGGCTTATGAATTTAATGCAACGCAAAGATAAAAGAGTCGATTTTATCTTCAAACGGCAGAAAACAGTGCAAAGTTGTTTGATAGTTCTTTTTTCTGCATAAAATCTTTATAAAACAGTGGAAATAGATGTAAAAGATGCTTCAATCTGTACAAAGATGCTTACAGATAGATTTTGGAGTGTTAAATGCCCGCGCTTGGAGCTAAATAGAATGTAATTATGATACTCGGCGCGAAGCGCCGAAAATTTTTAGAAATTTTGCTAAAAAATACTCCAAAAAACGTTAAAATTACTATTACTTTGCCCCAAAAGTCTTTGTACATTGTACAAAGATGGCTCCGAAAATCTTTGTACGAGCCTCAAAATCTTTGTCTCGTACAAAAAAAACAGTGTCAACCATACATATGTACGAGTACATGGGCGTACGCAGAGGGCGAGGGGCGGCCGCTCCTCCCCATAGCACAAAAATAATTTTGGAAAGGTAAGGAAATGCAAGAAGCGCGGCTGAAAAGAAAATAATTTTTCAAAAATTATTGATAAAATAAAATTTTTACAGAGCATGTTCGAAAACGTCAGAAAATGCACTTTATTTGGTGCTCCGGCGAACATGTCCCAAAATATAAGGTCTACATTATTATCAAACTCTAGCATTGGCCCCGGCCCCGGTGCCGGGGCCAGCCTGTGCCACATATATATATATATATATATATATATATATATATATATATATATATATATATATATATATATATATATATATATATATATATATATATATATATATATATATATATATATATATATATATATATATATATATATATATATATATATATATATATATATATATATATATATATATATATATATATATATATATATATATATATATATATATATATATATATATATATATATATATATATATATATATATATATATATATATATATATATATATATATATATATATATATATATATATATATATATATATATATATATATATATATATATATATATATATATATATATATATATATATATATATATATATATATATATATATATATATATATATATATATATATATATATATATTAGAGCTGTGCCGGGGCCAGGCCCCAGCCCCAGCCCCTGGCGCCGGGGCCTAGGCCCTGGCTCCCGGGCGGGGCCTCAGGCCCCGGCCCCGGGCCCAGGGCCAGGCTGGCCCCGGCACCGGGGCCGGGGCCAATGTTAGAGTTGATTATAATGTAGAAAATTGATAATGTTTTGGGCAGATTTACCTTCAAACTCAATTTCAAGCAAACCACAGATCTTGCTAATTCAAATCTTTATTTCACTATGTCAGATTGGTGCAAATTTCTAGTTAATAATCAAAATTGACATATTTTAAATTGCAATTCATATAGACGAGCATTTCTAGCTTGCTTGGTAGCAGACAGCTACGTCTATCAGAACAAATAGAATAATAAGCCTAAAAAGTGCAAAGTGAAAGCACATTGAAAAACGCATCCAAGTCAGAGAGTTAAATCCATACATGGGCAGCTCAAAAATTCTATAGGGGTCCAACATTTTTCAAAGTCAAAAAGTGCCTGATAATATATGGTAGAGCGAAAAAAACACCGTTTTCTCGCGTCTCTCAATGAGCTATCCATTAGTATCAAAAAACCGCAGAAAAACAAAAAATTCTGAAAATCAATTTCTGGGGGTCTAGCGGATTTTTTTTTGGGGGGGGAGATGAGAATTCTGGGGTCTGGATCCCCCGATGCCCATGTTCTGTTATATCTTGTAATCCGAGCAAATATTAACGCGTGACGTGCATATCTACAAGCAAGAATATATGCATAGGTACATATAAGGGGTAGGGCAGGGTCGTACTATGAGTATGGTAAAGCACGCTATTATTGGCCCCGGCATGCCCCGGCCCCGGCACCGGGGCCTAGGCCCCGGCCCCGGCAAAAAAGAGCGGCCCCGGCACAGCTCTAATATATATATATATATATATATATATATATATATATATATATATATATATATATATATATATATATATATATATATATATATATATATATATATATATATATATATATATATATATATATATATATATATATAATATATATATATATATATATATATATATATATATATATATATATATATATATATATATATATATATATATATATATATATATATATATATATATATATATATATATATATATATATATATATATATATATATATCAGTGATCGTACGGGGTCAGATTTTCACCCCCGGTCGGGGTCGGGGTCGGGATGAAAAACCCCGGTTTTCGGGGTTCGGGGTTGAAGATAAGCAGTTAACATTGCATGATTTACATACCAATTTAAAAAGGATAAAAACGATACCTTCACTTGTTTGTAGAGCATACTAATAAAGACGTTTATGTTCAACATTTTATTGTCATTTCAAGTTCAAACATGATTTTAGCAATTTAGCATTCCTTTCAACTTTAATCGCTAATCGCTCTCGCTTCTTCGTATTCTTTCACAGTTTTTTCTAAACGGTATTCTATGGCGCGCTGATTATAGAGGAGCCAAATTAGCTTTTCAGCATTTTTGGGCAGCAACCTATTCCGTGTGTATAATGACGCGTTTTCCAACTTTGAATTCTCTCTCATATAAATTAATTTGAGCTAGCAGACAGAACAACGTTATTCTAAGAACACTGGTCAACAACAATTTTGCATCAGAAACAAAATCAATTGATTCGTACTTAAATCTTTGCGCTAATTCCAAATCTGGCCTTGAAATTTCTCTAGTGCGTCAACTTTTTAAGATATTTGTATATTAAATTTGTGCGAAGCAGAGCTTTCATTGATATTAATTATAGAAATCTAGGAGCCACAACGATTTTTAGAAGTTTAAACTTTAAAATTGTTTTTATACAGACTTAATAGTGATTTAAATATCACTGGTGTTGCTTACTTATTCTTACTTTATAAATATTACTCCTAATTTGCAAATTTATTGTAGTTTTAAGTTTGAAGTATATATTCAGCATAATCGTTCTACATCTAGAAAATTTTGAATATCTTCTAATACAGTTTTTTACGTTGATTAGAAGTCTGCTTACGGTTTAGCGCTAGCAAATCTAGTTTTTTTTATTTCTGTTTTAAAATATATTGCAGAACAGTATATGTGGTCGAAAAGTTTCATACCATTAGAACTTTTAAAAAGGTTTCTAATGTGAATGAAAAATCATAATCATCGCCTTATTCGCATCTTTTAATACTGACAAAGTATATTTTAATTGTTTGATAGAGTTGGAAGTCAACAACTGTCCAGTTTTAGAAGTTCAATGTTCAATTTGCGTCGAAGATTTTTCTTCAGAATTTCTAAACATTTTATAAATTCTGAATTATTTGTAAGAAGTAAATGGGCCACCACAAAACAAAAAATAGATTTCGAAATCAGAGCAACAAAATTAATTAAGGAAGTGTTGAAAATTATCTAGAGGCAGACATACTAGGCAGACGAGGATTTATACTTTAAACTGTGTGAAATATGCAAATTATGTATTTTATTTTACAGAAGTGAGTAAAATAAGCTACGGGAACAGTTTTAAATTTAGGAGGGAATCATGTAAGAACAATGTTTTAAGATTTTGTCCCACTGTGATCACTTTACTTTCTACAATTTGATATTTACACACAAAGAAATCATTATTCGCATAAATTATAATATGCAAATATCTCCAAAACGTGATGCGCTACAAAAATTCTAAAGCTAGATTTGGAATTAGCGTAAAAATCTGATATAGAATCAGTTAATTTCTGATGCAGACAAAAAATTTAAATTTGTTGACCAGTGGAATCGAATGGAGGCTAGCGCATATTATAATAAATCCATAGTGTATTTTTAAGAATGACAAAATACAGAGCGTTCTGGCGAACTTTATGGTGATAAATATGCGAACATGTATGTACGTGTTAACAACATGGCAACTAGGCGTACATTTTATGAAATATCGCTAGTGTCGAGTTTAACATATCCTATGTACATATGTACCAAAAATTACAAAACATTAAACGCTATATTTCACCCCAGAAAAAAGGTTCAACCCCGACTCGAAAAATCCTTGCCCCCGGTCGGAGGTCGGGGTTTAGACCGGGGTTTTTAGGGGTCGGGGTCCCCGTACGATAACTGCATGCAGGTTACTTTGACCATATATTTCATTTGCCTAGCAACAAAATTTAAAAAAATAAAATTACTGGTCTGGATTTCTGGCAATCTTACCCCCACCCTGCCGACTTGGGCTTTGTGCATCTAGTGCATATTTAAAATTAGCAGCTGAAACTTTGCAAGAGTGTAGAAATCCAATATTAATTTGTCTGTACTAAAACTACATCTTCGAGTTTTGGCACAAAACCATTTCCTAAAGATTATTGACAAAATGTTGATAAATTATTAATATTCTTAATCTGCATAGTACACGAATTTCTGTTCATATTTTTCTACGAGTCGTCAAACATTATCATTTTGGCAAAAATCTTTAAAAATTATTTCGCATCAAAACTCGAATCATGTTGGCTTAAGAAGAGGAAAGATCTAGATTTAGAAGAAATCCTTCTCATGTTATAAAAATTCATCAAATAACCAAATACCAAAACAAATGCGATTTTGAAACACCCTGTGTATATACGAGTTAATTTTTCCTTGCGAATGCGAAATACAATAAATTCGTGTCTTCTCGATGGTTTATATATACCTGTCTAATCAAACTCAATGCCAATTAATATATAAATTTTGCAAGCTCATCGAGATAACATAATCGAATTATAAAATGTTAACATTATTCAATCGACCACCATTCAGATTACTGGCTACAAATGCGCGTTGCAGACGAAAGAAATATGTATAAGAATAGGATCAAAGCTCTAAAATTAAATGACGCAACTCGACTGTGATATTATAATGCTCCAATAAATAAGTCCTAAAAACATATCAGCCTAATAATGATGGAGGATAAAGAAAATTTCATGATAATAATTACATATGGTTTATTATCACGTTTGGCTTTAATTAATTTTAATTACCTTCCTTCCTTGCAAGAAAGTGCAAGAAGGAATATATGTACAATAATACAAGTACCCAGGTACAACGGACCTCCGCTGAGTCCGCTGAGATTCGCTGATACATAATAATCATACATGCACACGGTAAAAAGTTCTGGAAGGGGGTAAACCGAGTTTCCTGGGGGAGGCGGGAGGGAGGTAAATGATTAATTCTTATGGCTAATTATGGCGCTGCAATGATGAGTTCAGGTTGATTTTTTAGATATTTTTGTCGTTCCTTAACCCCCCCGTCACAACCCGTAAACATGCTTCAAGTCGTTGTATTTTACTCTTCTTTAGCATTCGTGATTAAGTTTGCATGAAAACAAATGATAATGAGAACGATGGAATGACGTGGACTATCAAAAATGGATAGAGTAATGGACAAAAGGTGTCTGAATGAATGAATGGACAGAGTACTACTCAAAAAATACTCTAGATTATACTGCTAGGCATCGTTTGGCGTTCTTTCATCATTCAAACAATAGGTTTTGGTCTGCAAATGGGGATGTCTTTCTAAACTTGTAGTAGGGGGATACCCCATACCCCCCAGTGTGCATGTGTGCCTAATAGTTTACGTTAGAAAAATCAAACAAAATGAAATGATTCCGCAAAATAAAAAATACGTCAAGTAGGCAATTGCTTTAATGTGTAAGTAGCAAAGAGAATCCTGATAGTATCCTGGAATTTGTTTCGGAATATACGACCAGACATGCACAACATGGGAATTCTTGGAGGACTTGGCGGAGGGGTAACCTTAACTGTAAAAAATTCTCTGTAAGATTGAATGCTTCTGATAGCGAGCATAGGGATGAGGGGGTATTAACCACCCTGGGCCACAGTTTTTTTTTGTATTCGGCAAAGATTTTTCGCGATGTACAAAGACTTTTGGGGACCGTCTTTGTACATGTACAAAGATTTTTTGGAAGACAAAAACTGCAAAAAAGGTTCGAAATTCGCAAAATTCTCAACGCTCCGCGCCGAAATGAGCAATTGTGTGTTCTATATATCTTTATAATTTCAGAAATTGCATTTTGAAAGGAAAAATGCCAAATTTTTTGGCGCTTCGCACCGTTTTGAGACAATTATAACTGATTTTTGCCCTCAGAAACCTAGAAATTGCTGTAATACGTAACCAAAGGTCGAACAACTCTGTTTTTGCCACACTTAAATCGCTACTGTACCATATTATAGTACCCGAGAATTTGTGTGTACGAAATGTACAAAGACTTTTAGGGACCATCTTTGTACATGTGCAAACGGACCTTGTACAAAAAAACACTGCCCTGGGCTTTAATATATAGCTATTTTCTCGACTCCAGAAAGGAGTAAATAGCTATTTTTAGTCCAAAAAGGTTACATAGCTATGTTTGTGAATCCCAAAGGCTATATACAGTTCTCGCCACTATATTTGAGCAATAAAGAACCGATAAAGTTTATTTAGAAACGCTTTTTACGACCTAATCGCCGGAGACCTAAAGAGCATCCTGACATGTTTTACTTTAAGAAAACGCGACCTGAACGCTAAGGTCGGACCGTTTACGACTCAACGTGCGTTTCAAAATTAATGCGTGATGATCATAGGTGCACAAGGTCGGGGTCAGCAGAGGAGGGGTAAAATCTTAGAAATCAAAAACAGTAAAATCAATGTACACGATTTTTTGCTGTTTAAACGATCAAAATGGTCAAAATAGCCCATAAAACGTTTTTTTGCAGTAATATCGCATTTTTAAAGCATTTTTAGTCCATTTTGGCTGCATTATATCACTTTTAACACTAAAAAATGCAAAAATTTATCATTTTTGGGCGCTTTTTGAGTGAAAATTAAGCGCCGGGAAAATTTTGACGTTTTTACTGCTTTTTTAACCTCAAAAATGATGCAAAAACATTCCATCAGCTCAAAATCGCCGGAAAGTACCAGTCCTGCTGACCCTTCAGGGAGTAATACCCCTCACCCCCACCCATATTTGCATGTATGGTGATGATAGTGTGCGTGTGTGCATTATGTATATACACAATATCATGTGCATTCGAAGCTGCGGAGTATAATCAATATTAATATGCTCTACAAGCGCTAAGACGTAAACAGTCTGACCTAGGCGTTTAGTTTGCATTTTCTTAAGGTAACCAGCGCTTCATGCTGATTAGGTCGCGTTTTCTTGAAGTAAAGCATGTCAGATACTCTTCAAGTCACCGGCGATTAGGTCGTGAAAAAACGTTACTTAATTAACCTAATTGATTCTTTATTGTTCAAAGTTCATGGCGAGCACTGCAGCTAGTTTTCTGAATCCAAAAAGGCTATATAGCTAATTTTCTGAGTCCAAAAGGACTATAAAGCCGTTTTACAAGGCATAGCTATCTAGCAATTTTAGGTCACCCCCTAAAAGTTTAACCTTGCACACCTATGATAGCTACCGAATTGTAAAAAATTGTGGATAAAATTTATGTAGAATAGGATCGCAAATAAGCAAAAATGAAAACATAGGCTCAGATTTTTTGCAGTCTTTGAAATATGTTAGATAGCGTAGACCGCTCGAAATTTTGAACGGTGAGCCTTTTCTAAGCTATTATTAGGGGTGGTGAGGGGTATTCCAATTTTTAACTGACAATGGCAAAAGACAGCTGAAGATGGTCAAAAAAGTCAAGTTTCCGCCAAAAATTAGGGGTAAAAAATTTTCTGACCTCGGAGCGGATGAAGGGACGACCAACCACTGGTGTGCCCAATGGCGGTGGGGGAAGGACGCCGGAATTTCCCCCTGAGGAAATATTAAATATTCTGAAATGGAGGTAAGGGGTTGCGTAACGTTGTTCTGCAACGATTTTCTAAGAATAAACCCCAAAAATTCTTCCACTTTTGGCTTAGTGGCAACCCAGAGCTACAAAGCGTTTGTCACCATGTGAAGATTACCTATTTGCAAACATTTCTGGTCAATAAAAAAGTATGCAGAAAATTTGTGCGCTTGGTACAGATTGCGTTTTTTTAAAAGCTTGGCATGACAAGACAAGTTTACAAAAAATTCGCATCCCGTGCATTCTAAGAATTTTTAGTCATTCTGGCATGCAAATATCAGAAAATTTCCGCACTTTGCGCCATTCTATTTTATCTATTTATCAGCTAATTTTAGGACCAAAATTCGGATGATTTTATGAAAATTTTAACATTAAAATTCAGGACTTCAGTGCTTATTTAGCGAAATTTTCCCGGGACTTTATCCCGGACCCCACTGGGGGGCGCTTGAGCACGCCACTCCAGACCCCCAGCCCCAAAAGAGAGACTTTCCGTTAAATTCTCTCTATCTAAAGTCGTACCCGCGTATTAAAAGTTGCAAAGTGTGATGCATTACCTTGAGAAGAATTAACAAAAAATTTTTTCTCTGCATTTTAATTTTTGAAGAACAATGTAAAAAGTCCAAAAAGGCATTATTTCACACCTAGAATGCATTTTTATACGTTTTTATCGACTTTTAAGATAAAAAATGTCGGACGCCCCTCATGGAAAAAATCCTGGCTACGCCTATGCGACCAACTTTGATGGGGGATATCCCATTCCCTTAAGCATACCCAAAAAAATTTTTACATCTCAAATTTTAGTTCACATTTTTAGGGGAGGTCTAGAAACCGTTTAAAAATTGAGCGCTAATGCTGAAAAATCGATGTTTTTTGCAAAAAGTCCATACCTACTACATAAAATGGCGAAAGCCAAAACGAGTTCTTGAAATCTTTGTTATTATAAATTTAATGTATTGCAATGAATATACGGGTAAGTAATATGTCATATCTCCTAAAACTGCATTTTGCAGGCCTTCACTAGTGCACTTTAGCCGATTTCAGGAGTCTCATTGAAGAATAAAAAATAAATAATTTATCGAAATGGCGCTGAGCTCCAGAAAATCTAAAAAGTTTTACCTCTTCAAAACGCATTTTTACAATAAAATTGCTATCTGATCTTGCGTAGTTTTATTTCTAAAGACAGATTATTACTTGTCAAGGCCTTCATTACTTACGTTCGACCAGTGCTTGAATATTGCTGTTTCGTGGAGTCCTTACCTGCTGTGTGATATCACCTCCGTCGAACGAGTTCAAAGAAGGTTTACGAAACGAATTTTTAGTGATAAAAATTTGACATATGCTGCAAGATTACACGAACTTGGTCTGGACACTCTTGAACTAAGACGCCTCCATAACGACCTAACATTAGCCTATTCTATTATCAAATGTCAAGCTCTTCCTTTCAAGGATTTCTTCACAATTAATTTAAATTCTAATTGAGCAGCAAATTCTTGTAAACTTCTCGTCAATCATGTAAATAAAAATTGCAGAAAATTTGATTTTTGCAATCGAATAATTCCTATCTGGAACTCTCTACCTGAACAGATTATAAGTGCTCCAAATAGACACGTTTTTCTGACTAAACTTAAAAGATTAAACCTTTCTAAATTTCTTAAAGGGACGTAAGTAAGAGCAGTTTTTCCTATTGCCTTGACGTTTACCTTGCTTCGTCATACTTAATTTGTTTTGTCTTTCATGTATTTTCATTTTCGTTCATTCGTCTTATCCATGTATGTTAATATTTTCTTTCGACTTAGCGAATAAATTGTTGTTATTGTTGTTGTTGTAGAATTGACGTGGCGCAGGCCTAAATAACGTTAGCAATTAAAAAACAAATCATTTTCGGCGCGAAGCGTCGGAAAAATTTTGAAATTTTACCTCCAAAAACATTTTCGTGTTACAAAAATTGGGCAAAATCCTTGCAGAAGATAAGATCATACTGATCAAAACCGTTCAGTAGATGAGGATTTTCAATTATAGTAAAGTTCCAGAGTAGGTTGTCGATAAAAGTGCTGCAATCGGCGCGATGCGCTGGGAACTAGTGATCGACCGGGGCGACTTTTTTGGCCGGGGCCGGGGCTGGAAACAGATCCTCGGCCCCGGCCTGGGCCCGGGGCCAGGGCCGGGGCCGGGGCTGGCCGGGGTCAGACAAGGAAAATATTATTGCATGACACATACTTGGGGTGGGGGGCATAGGAAAGAAATAATGAGCGATTGCTCCATTCAGTAGTAAATGGCTTTTCATATCAAGTTTTATTACTATTTATGTCACAAGAAACAAATTTAGTCTAGTGTTTCATTGTCTGAATCATCAATAAGGTCTATGTTGCTGCTATTAGCACACTCTGTATCATTCGAATCTTAGCTACGGCTACTGCTGCTGTAGCAATTGGATGCAATAGGTATTGGATGTAATAAATGAGACATCACACATTCCCATATGGGGGAGGGGTATTACCCCTCAGGGTCCAAGACACAAGTCACTGTCAGACGATTTTTGGTGAAAACCTTTTGAATTTTTTGAACTTAATTTTTTAGTATGGCAAAAGTGTACCTAACTATTAGAATTTCACGAAGTGATACATTATTTTATTATGTGAGCTAGAGTAAATAGATAAACTATCACTATAAAACATGCATGTAATCGCTTAAAATTTTATGAGGTTCCCTCAGTATACCTACATGTAACGGCTGGAAATCTAGGGTAGGGGTCCCGCGCCAATTTTAGAAGGAGGGGGTTAGCGACTGGATCAAAAATGGTAAAAACACATAAAAATAGCCAAAAAAGCACAGGCTTTCGCCAAAAAATGGGGGAGGGTGGTTGAATATTTTCTGACTTTTAAGGAAGTTCGGGGCTTCAAAGCGGAGATGGGGGATGGCCCAAATCCTCTGTCACATGTATATTCCTCGGCTATTTTCAGGGGAAGGGGGTAAGCGGCTCCATTTTGCAGCCGCTTACCCCCACCCTCTTTGAAAATCTTTAAAATGGTAGAATTTTCAATAAGGAATTCTACACCTTTTTACAGTTTTTGTTCTTCAAAAATCTTTGTACATGTACAAAGACGGTCCTGAAACGTCTATGTACATCAGCAAAAATCTTCCTCGAATACAAAAAGACCGTGCTTCTAAATGTGATAATTCGGCATGAATTTAGTTGATAGTTCGGCGCGAAGTGCCGAAATTTTTATGAGCTTCTGATGGAATTCACACATAAAACTCGACTGAGAAAGCTTAAACAACTTGTACTACAAAAATGAGAAATATTACAAAAATTGTAATATGCGAATTAAATCTTGTAATAAGCAACACTGCGCTTAGAATGGAAAAATGGAAAAATGTCAAATATTCAGAAACCAAAAATTAGCCAAATACACTACTAAAGGTCGAAAAACTATGTTCTACTACCACACTGAAATCGTTACTGTACCATATTGAAGTATGCAAAAATTTGCATGTACAAAACAGTGTTTTTTTGTATTCGCCAAAGATTTTTCCCGATGTACAAAGACTTTTCAGGACTATCTTTGTAAATGTACAAAAATTTTTAGGAAGATAAAAACTGAAAAAAGGTGTAAAATTCCGAGAAAACTTTCGGCGCTGCGCTCCGATATGAAAAATTGTCTGTTCTACATATCTTTAAAATGGCAAAATTTGTATTAAGAATGAAAAAATGTCAAATTTTTAGGCGCCTCGAGCCCTTTTAAGACAATTTAAGTAATTTTTGGCGTTAGAAACCCAGAAATTAGCTAAAATATACAATCAAAAGTCAAAAGACCCTGTTTTACCACACTAAAATCGCCACTGTACCATATTATAGTAACCAAAGATTTGTGTGTACAAAATGTACAAAGTCTTTTGGGGACCATCTTTGTTCATGTATATACAAAGGTACATTGTACAAAAAAAACACTGTCACATACTGATAGTATACGAAAATGTGTATGTTTAAAAATATATTTACTTAATATAGCTACAAAAATTTGTTAGCTCATACAAAGACCTTTTCGGAGATCTTTGTACAAGCACAAGAAGCTCGTACAACGAAATAGAGTCGGCTAATAATAGTCCACCACTTAATTTTCTGGTCCTCCAATTTGGGATTTCACCCCTACCTCAACTCTGGACCTTAGGAAACTATTTGATACATATTTAGTTTATCGGATCGGACCTAATTCTGCAGCATAGTTTACATTCGCATATAATTAATCTCCATCGTGATAACTATTACACAAGAAACGCGTTTTAAAGCACGCGGTTCCCATTCAATTAAATGTAAAAGTGTTTTTTGTAAAAATACTTTGTTGAAAACGTACAATTTCCAGCTAGAAATAGAACGTATTTGTCAATTCTAAATCTTTTAGCCATAGCTATGAATGAATGAGTTAAAAGTAGCATTTAGTTTAAATAACTTAAATGGAGGAATCGAAAACATGCAGATTTTCCTGAACATTTATTCAGTAAAAGCTCATTTATACACAGTAACAAAGTTATAACAAGGACTAAGTAAGTATACATATGTTCTAATCAGTACAGTTCTCAAAATTAACACTTGCTCATTGATAAATAAGTGCCAGTATCACAGCCTGTACAAAATACGAATTACACTAAATTTTTCCCCGGCCCCGGCCATTTTTTGACCTTGCCCCGGCCGGGGCCGGGGATGCTGAAAAATGGCCGGGGATTACCGGGGCCGGGGCCGGGGCCCCGGTCGATCACTAAACAAGACCCATAAATATCGACCAAAAAAACAGTAGCAACAAAGCTACATGCTTGCAGCGCTATTAAATTGTACAGTATTAAATAAAATCGGAAGCTCCTGAAGTATATAAATGTGTAAATGTAATATCTTGCTTAACTTTAATGATAGCGCTTAAACTAACAATAAACGTAATTGGCGAGATAAACAATGGATATGTAATTGCTATGATTTTTGGGCGTCAGTGATCACAATTTCTCAAATTTTTCCGACGCTTTGCGCCGGACAATACATATTAATGACATACACATACTTTCTCGGCGACCTGGAAGCTATTTTTTGGTCGCGATATTTTAAAACAATTTCAAGTGCAGAAACAGCATCATTTCATCATATATATATATATATATATATATATATATATATATATATATATATATATATATATATATATATATATATATATATATATATATATATATATATATATATATATATATATATATATATATATATATATATATATATATATATATATATATATATATATATATATATATATATATATATATATATATATATATATATATATATATATATATATATATATATATATATATATATATATATATATATATATATATATAGCAAAGAAAAATGCTCCGATGGAACAAAAAAGATGAATATACTTGGAATTGTGGATTATTATGGATGTAAAAGGAGGGGACTAGGAAAAATCTACCTAAAGTCGGAAAATCTGCTAAAAATCACACTTTCTCTGAGCAACGCAAAAAATCGATGTATATTCTGCGGCCAACAGATTAAAATAAATATTCAACCATAACAATGATTGAAACAGCAGCACGTTAGCTATGCAGTAGCTATGGGAAATGATATTAAGTAAACTAACAGTCTTCCAAGCCAATTGAATGAAATAGCAAACATCGAAGACAATTGAAGACATGGTTGGTTAAAAACAGTAGGAAACACGTAAGTTGACTTGAAACAGACTTAATGTAGATACACTAGCATGCCCGAAACGATTGTGTGCACTAATCAATCGGCTCCTGCTTTGCTTGCTATAATGCTCATAAAACAAAACAACTTTAAATACAATACCTCTTAGTTTTCTATCAATCAGGTGCCAGCAATTTAAAAAAGTAACCTTGATAGATTTCGTTTATACACTCTTATCTGAAACTTCGAACATTATTTAAAAAAGACACTTTTTTAGAGGCCGCAGAATATACATCGATTTTTTGCGTTGCTCAGAGAAAGTGTGATTTTTAGCAGATTTTCCGACTTTAGGTAGATTTTTCCTAGTCCCCTCCTTTTACATCCATAATAATCCACAATTCCAAGTATATTCATCTTTTTTGTTCCATCGGAGCATTTTTCTTTGCTAGTACACTACTTTTAATTAGCGTGATTTCAGTACATCAGTCAGTAAACACAATCAGTAACATGCCATAATAATGACAACAGTCCAAGAACGCGGAAAACAATATTGTTCTTAACATCAGCATTATCCTTTTTAAACAAGACAACCTTATTGACACCATCCATTTTCAAATTAAAACTGCATTAAGTTATTTCTTCTTAATGTGCAGTTCACTTATAATCAAGCACAAAAATTTAACCAACGAATTCACATTGCAAATCCTCACTCAATCAATACACAAGCACAATGTGTTGTGACTTTTTGAAATTGAAAATACCCAATTTTCAATTTTCAAATTGAAAATTGGATCAATTTTCAAATTGAAAATTGGGTCAATTTTCAAATTGAAAATTGGGTGTTTGAATTTGCGATGAAGAAAATAATCAAAAGATAGTCACTTGGTTTATTTAAGCCGTGTAATAAAATAACGACCGTCCACCAATTCCAAACTAAACGCAACTAATCTGATCACTATGAAAAAGTTTTGAAAAATGAGCTTGCTAAGCGAGAGTTGTAAACCAAGAGAAACTTAAAGTTAAAACCTACCATTAAATTATGAGAGAATTATAAAAGATTTTAAACTTCAAGAAAATGGAAAAGGCGGGATGTTGGTAAATTAGAAGGCAAAGATTTTCGGCAAAAATTCAAAAACTTCACGCAAATATCAAATGTAAGGAACACTAACGCTTTGATTTGGTAGTAAAATAAATTTGTAGTATAGACTACATATTAACAACAAATGAATAGTGCAAACTTTACACAACTACTAGGTGTAGAGAATACTAACAGTTTACGGCTTATTAATGTACATGATTACAATAAAGCTGCATATCTTTGTCGACTTCTGTGCACAGTAGTGTGATTGCTGGTTCATTTTAAACCACTTTTGCAGGCAATTTACATCAATTAAACGATAGCTCTCCATGTGCAAGATTTTGTGAAACATATTATAAACACGGCTAAGAAAGATTTAACTTTAATGCAACCCATTTAAGACAAAATTACATCTCTTCAATGATCTAAGGACACTTGAACATAATTTTTAAATCACTTTAGATTACTTTTGAGGGTAAACAAACTCACTTAATTGATGTCTCACATATGAATCCTTGAAAATTTCTTGACTTCAGTTACAAAGTCTCTGCAAGTCTATCGAATTAGGGTTAACACGTAACGTAAACTTTACACAAACACATAGCGTAAAGAATATTTTAGTCGGATTCGTAATTTTGATATTGCTCCGATATTTCTTTCAACATTTATGGAAAAATGAGTCTCCATAATGTTTTAAAGACAATAAACATTAGGTTTAAACCACTTTGCAATACTGCTGAGTGTAAGCAAGCGCGCCCAATTGACGTATATATTTCATTCCCTGTAAATTTTTATATCTCAGGAAAAAATTTCGATTTTTGCAATGCTCTAGAACAAAGGCTAACATGCAGTGTAAAAAATTACTCGGATATTATGATCAACATTCATGAAAAAATTATGTCTCTACAATGGTCTGAGGACATATAAACAATTATTGTAAACTACTTTACATCACTGTTGGATGTAAACAAACGCGCCTACGTGACGTCTCACATTTGATCCTTTGAAAACTTCTAGGCTCCAAGAAAAAATTAGGTTTCAGGAATGCTCAAAAACGAAGATAAATATATATGTAGTGTAAACTTCATGTAAACACCTAGTGTAAAGAAGATTTTAGTCAGATTCGTAATTTTGATATTGTTCCGATATTACGATTAATATTTATGAAAAAATTAAGTCTACATAATGTTCTATGGGCAAACTAACAATTGGTGTAAACTACTTTACAACACCGTAGAGTGTAAACATATTCGCCAGACTGGCATATCAAATTTGATTCCTGGTCCATTTCTAGACTTGATAAACGTGTCCCTGACTCGTAACCGGAGAAGCAGGCAGAAAAAACAAGACAGAAACGCATTTAAAACTCCAAATTTTTGACTTTACACTCGCTAAATATTAATGTATAGACAATTTGCTTTGACATGCACCCGATATAAAGCACTTTATTTTTATTCTATTAGACTTATCCCGACTTCTGGACGGAGAAAGTGGCGAACAAAAAACGCAACAAAAACGTATTTTCCATCATTTAGAACACTGTAAACTTTAAAATTCCGTACCGAACTCCCCACTGAGTTTAAAGAAATTCGGTTTGGTACAATTTGTAGCTTTTAAATCGTAGTACATTCCTGTGTGCCAAAATTCTGTTGCAAAAATTATTTGGCATGATTTATCAATCAAACTTCGGAAAAAACGTGTTTTTTAGCCCATTTTTTACCTCTGATTTCGAACTTTACACCCCCATAAATAACTCAATATTGCGTTTTTTTAAATGCGGTTTGCTGCGATGTTTAGCCCCTGTGAGGCACTTTATTAATGCTGTCTTCGATTTGCACTGACTCATAAGCGGAAAAATTTGGCAGAGAAATCTTAGTTAAAATCCGTTTTTTTACACCATCCACTAGAGTGTAAACTTTAAACCCCAGGATCTAACTCACCATAGAGAATACAAGACTTTGCTTATATGCAGAATGTAGCCCTTGATCCGCTCTACATTTCTGTCAGAAAACATTTTAAAAACCTCATAACCGGAGTTAGTATCGGACATAGGAAGGTTGAAAACTCGACCAAAAAGTGCTTTTTCACCCCCAGATTTTCGCACTCTTTACACTGCCGTTCAATAAATAATGCGAATTTCAAAAAACAAAAAAAGTGTTATCTGTAGAATTCATCCCTCTATTATTATATTCTGTTCAATCCTTCGAGTCATCAATACTCAGTTGTCCACATGCCGCAGTAAAAAGGTCCCAAAATTTGTCCTATGTTATAACGTTACACAAAAACTTTACACCTTCTTTACACAGTCAATTTTGAGTTTCAAGAAAAACAAAAAAACACGGGCAGCGAATTTTTTTATTATCTTTCTTTTAAAAAAAACCGCACCTTCCAGAAGTGTCCCGTTATAGCTGTAGGGGGAGTGCCCAGGTGTTGGGGGTACCCAAGTATATTATTTTTAAATCACTTTTAGATTACTTTTGAGGGTAAACAAACTCACTTAATTGATGTCTCACATATGAATCCTTGAAAATTTCTTGACTTCAGTTACAAAGTCTCCTGCAAGTCTATCGAATTAGGGTTAACACGTAACGTAAACTTTACACAAACACATAGCGTAAAGAATATTTTAGTCGGATTCGTAATTTTGATATTGCTCCGATATTTCTTTCAACATTTATGGAAAAATGAGTCTCCATAATGTTTTAAAGACAATAAACATTAGGTTTAAACCACTTTGCAATACTGCTGAGTGTAAGCAAGCGCGCCCAATTGACGTATATATTTCATTCCCTGTAAATTTTTATATCTCAGGAAGAAATTTCGATTTTTGCAATGCTCTAGAACAAAGGCTAACATGCAGTGTAAAAACTACTCGGATATTTTGATCAACATTCATGAAAAAAATTATGTCTCTACAATGGTCTGAGGACATATAAACAATTATTGTAAACTACTTTACATCACTGTTGGATGTAAACAAACGCGCCTACGTGACGTCTCACATTTGATCCTTTGAAAACTTCTAGGCTCCAAGAAAAAATTAGGTTTCAGGAATGCTCAAAAACGAAGATAAATATATATGTAATGTAAACTTCATGTAAACACCTAGTGTAAAGAAGATTTTAGTCAGATTCGTAATTTTGATATTGTTCCGATATTACGATTAATATTTATGAAAAAATTAAGTCTACATAATGTTCTATGGGCAAACTAACAATTGGTGTAAACTACTTTACAACACCGTAGAGTGTAAACATATTCGCCAGACTGGCATATCAAATTTGATTCCTGGTCCATTTCTAGACTTGATAAACGTGTCCCTGACTCGTAACCGGAGAAGCAGGCAGAAAAAACAAGACAGAAACGCATTTAAAACTCCAAATTTTTGACTTTACACTCGCTAAATATTAATGTATAGACAATTTGCTTTGACATGCACCCGATATAAAGCACTTTATTTTTATTCTATTAGACTTATCCCGACTTCTGGACGGAGAAAGTGGCGAACAAAAAACGCAACAAAAACGTATTTTCCATCATTTAGAACACTGTAAACTTTAAAATTCCGTACCGAACTCCCCATTGAGTTTAAAGAAATTCGGTTTGGTACAATTTGTAGCTTTTAAATCGTAGTACATTCCTGTGTGCCAAAATTCTGTTGCAAAAATTATTTGGCATGATTTATCAATCAAACTTCGGAAAAAACGTGTTTTTTAGCCCATTTTTTACCTCTGATTTCGAACTTTACACCCCCATAAATAACTCAATATTGCGTTTTTTTAAATGCGGTTTGCTGCGATGTTTAGCCCCTGTGAGGCACTTTATTAATGCTGTCTTCGATTTGCACTGACTCATAAGCGGAAAAAATTTGGCAGAGAAATCTTAGTTAAAAATCCGTTTTTTTACACCATCCACTAGAGTGTAAACTTTAAACCCCAGGATCTAACTCACCATAGAGCATAGAAGACTTTGCTTATAAGCAGAATGTAGCCCTTGATCCGCTCTACATTTCTGTCAGAAAACATTTTAAAAACCTCATAACCGGAGTTAGTATCGGACATAGGAAGGTTGAAAACTCGACCAAAAAGTGCTTTTTCACCCCCAGATTTTCGCACTCTTTACACTGCCGTTCGATAAATAATGCGAATTTCAAAAAACAAAAAAAGTGTCATCTGTAGAATTCATCCCTCTATTATCATATTCTGTTCAATCCTTCGAGTCATCAATGCTCAGTTGTCCACATGCCGCAGTAAAAAGGTCCCAAAATTTGTCCTATGTTATAACGTTACACAAAAACTTTACACCTTCTTTACACAGTCAATTTTGAGTTTCAAGAAAAACAAAAAAACACGGGCAGCGAATTTTTTTATTATCTTTCTTTTAAAAAAAACCGCACCTTCCAGAAGTGTCCCGTTATAGCTGTAGGGGGGAGTGCCCAGGTGTTGGGGGTACCCAAGTATATGCAGAGTACGCTGCTAACGCGCTACCTATGATATATCATAGGTAGCGCGATAGCGCTAGTGTAGATAGTGTATCTACACGAGCCGTTACATGTACGGCCTTTGCGCACCTTAGTGCGCCAATTCAAACCATCCGGTCGTGCGTTTCCACTTTGGCGACCCAGCCATAATTTCAGATCGACGATATAGACATGCGAGGCATTCCGACCACGCAGTGTCAATTGGTTGGACTCTTGTCGCTAGGTGTCGCGAGCATACGTGGGCAGCAAGAAAATTCTGGGGGGGTGCAAGATTTTTTGAAGGTCGAAAAATGGCCTTAAAAATGGTGGTATGGCGATAAAAAACACCATTTTTCGACGTTTCTCATCAAGCACTATCCATTGGCATCAAAAAATTGCGAAAAAAAACGAAAAAAAATTTTCAAAAATTGAATTCTGGGGGGGTATTTTGATTTCTGGGGGGTATTTTGGTTTCTGGGGGGTGCATACCCCCAAACCCCACGCCCAGGTGTGGTCGCGAGGGATACTATGATGCGACCTTTTTACTGTGGAACACCCCACAAGTCCCCTATCACTTTTCACATTTAAAACATAGGCGACATGACCGCTATTCACGTTGAGCCTGTGCGGAGACCTGGAAAATCTATGTGCAAGTAGCACACAATTTTTGTCATAAACACATTTTACAATAATTTCTTCTTCTATTACTGTGGGCCAATCCCCCTGAGGATTATTAGTTGGTTGGTGCCAGTTTGGCTTTTGCTTTTGCGGCGTGTCATCTTCGACTATATTAGCGCCATTTGTTGTTCATTGTTTTAATTCGGTAAAAGCACAAAAATCCACTGCTTAGGGGTGCATTATATCGCAAGCAGTCAGGAATTGGGATCAGGCCGGCCATAGCTTTATTTCTTGCCGGATTTCGTTGGGTAAAGTTTTTATTTATCGTTTTGTGCAAAATTCATAATTCCTTTTTCAATCCAAAAATCTATAAAAATTATTACATAATTTTTATAGTAGATGACAGCCCGGAATAGAGCTCTTTGTTGTTGTGTTTTAAGTACAGAGTGCTGTTGGAACCAGAAATCGTAAGTAGTTTCGCCATAGGTAATCTAGTGCGAAACCCTTTCAATTCTTTTCGCGAAAAATTACTCTTTTGGTCTAAAAAGGTCTAAGGACCTAGGGCGAATACCGGGATTATCTAATTACCCCTGGTTAAGATCTGCGGTCGGCATCTCCTTCCCTTTTTCTCCATAGGTACCGGACCAATTACGTCCGTGGAGATTTTAGGTAGTTTGTATTCAGGGTCAGCTTGGAAGAGTGCAGGTTTTTACCGCAGCTTCTTGACCAGCGCTAGGTGTAGCATAGGTACTTAGGTAAATCCCGAAGGTACTTACGGGGGTTCGCTGCTTTCGTAGTTGTTGTGTGTTGGGTATCTTCTCTGACGGCGTGCTGTCAGTTTATTTATCCGTACATACTTCAAGTGCTGAATCAGCCAACTCGTTTGCGCGCGCTAAGATACTCCAATAACTCGAAGGCGGACGGAACCCACCTAAGTTACAGTGGAGTTTCCCCCTTAAGGTTGCTCGCGACAACCGATCCGGTGTCTGTCATCATTTAAATTAATACATAATATTTTCTTTACCCAAAAATATTTATTTCGGCATTCTAAAAATGTGTATTGTTTCGCTCGTATATTTTTATCGTATCGTCCGCGTCGCGGCAGTGCGCAGATAAGTTAAGCGTTCGCGGCAAAGAAATTCTGTATTTGTGGTAAAGTCGCTGGTATTTTTTCTCTATATACCTATTCGACTAAGCGAAATATTTTCGCCTTTCGCCACGCTCATAAATTCTTTTGTGCCTCTCTTTTGTACTCGTTGCTATTTTGGCATATAGAGGTACGTTTTCAGGAAAAACCCATACCTAGAGGGGTCCAATTCGAAAAAATTTTTTCAGATTTTCAGATAGTGGATTTTTTGGGAGAAAAATTTTCTTTTACCTAACGTTCATATTTCAAACGTTCCATTTTTATAATGGGTGGTAAGAAAATTTTACGTACCCCTCCAGCTAAAAAGGTGCCGCCCCTAGCCCGTCCTGCGCGCCCAGTACAGCCTGATCAAACCAGTTCTTTGGCGAGCGATAACACTATTTTACCCCCTTCGGTACATAATACCTCTGTTATCCCTTCTGATAACGAGTCTACTACTGGCAGTGTGCATTCCGGAACCGGTAATTCTGCTGATACGCAAATTGAAGTAAATTCTGACGCAACGATCGTTAATAATGATCTTAACTTGCGCGCGAGTAACGATGATAATCAGACGGAAAACGAAGCCGTTTTACCTAGTCGAACTTTTGATGTGGAAAGTAATGCATCTGAAAAGCAAAATGAGGATGAAACTCGTCCTAATTCGGCAAATTCTGACCGAATTCTTTCGACTATTCTTGAGACTATTCAGAAAATGCAGTTTCAGCATGCGCAAGAATTGCGCCAAATTCGTGAGGAACTTAATAACCGGTCTACGGCTACGTTTTCTGCTCGCCCTGAGGCTAGTCAGTCTTTGCGAGTACATAACGACGAAAACGTGATTAATGACGTGCCTATCAAGTTACCGAAACGGCGTGTCGAACAGACGGTAAATAACGAAACCGAGTTTGATAATTCATCGCCTGTCATTCGGCCTCCGATTAATAATCCTAAGCCTAAGGTTACACTCGCGTCTGAAAGAACATCTGTGCCTATTTTACCTATGAGTGATCGTATGCCTGTTGATTTTAGATCGTCGTGTATGCGTGAGCAGCGTGTGCAAAACCCTCTTTCTGCGGATAATTTATCTAATTTTGCGCATTCTTCACAGCACGCGTCTAATCAGCAAAGTGTTGAAAACGCGCCTACTTTTTCAGAATTTTTGCAGCGCCCTTTAAATCAGCTAGCGCCTGAATTTGTGCCTAATACTGTAAATAATACGCAACATCATTCTGTAAACCCGCCGCCCTTGCAGTATTTTCCTTCTAACGCGGAAAGCGCGCCCATGCAGCACGCGTCGCATTTCAGGAGCAATAATTTTTCAGCGCACGATAATTTAGCCAATCCTAACGACGAATCCATGCCAATCAGGGACAATATAGTCGCGCCAGCCAGCCAGCGCCATGTCAGATTTTCAGATGAGGACTCTAGCTCTTCGCAGCAGGAAGATTCGCATCGCTCGCGCCGCAGCGAAAGTTCGCGTCGCAGTTCTCGTCGCTCACGCCATAATTCAGATTCTTCGTCTTCTTCGCGCGATAAATCATCTGTTGCTGAAGCTATTAATCGCGGCCCTTTCATACAGCAAATGCATATAGCTGTAGCTGCTAGGAAATCTTTTCAGGGTGAAAAAACCGATATTCGGAAATTTTTCAGTGAATTTGAAAGACTGGCAAAAATATATAAAATTGATAAAAAAGATCGAGCTGAATTTGTTTCATCATTTTTCGACGACTATGCGTTAAATTTGTATGAAGCGTTACCTCAAGAAGTGCGTAATTCTTACACTACAGACTAAGTACGCTATGATCGCGGAATTTCGTCCTCTCAATCACGATACGTTATATGACCACTTTCTTGACCGTAAGCAACAGCCCAATGAGTCTGTTCAAGCTTACTATCTCGCGCTTCACAAACAATTAAGACGCGCTAGACCTCATATTGAAACCGACTCTGAGCAATTTAACGAAATGCTTCGCCATCAATTAAAGCGCGGTATGTTACCTGAAATTTCAACTGCAGCCTATCAACGCGCGCCTGAAGCTGAGTTACATGAATTTTTGCATAATGCTAAATGCGCAGAGTATGCAGCGCGCCAACTTGTAGCGAAAAAAGCGCCAACGCCCTATGTCTTGACCATTGCCAATCCTGCCACCGGTGCAATTCCTAAGGAATCTGTGCGTTTTTCTAATAATGCTGATTCTGATCGTTCGCGCAATAAGACGTTTTCTCGTTCAAAACGCCCCAAAAATGAGCAATCTTCAGCGCGTAAATTTTGCGATTTTTGTAAGCGCACGGGTCATGTTGAAGAACAATGTTTTAAAAAGATGAGACAGCGCAAACTTGACGAAAATGCACAGCAAGCGAAATTCGAACCCGCCGCGCGTCAACGTAGTCAGTCGCGTTCTTGGAATAGTCGTAATCGCTCATCGTCGCGCTCAAATAATAATAATCGACCTCAGTCTAAGCCTAGGTATCGCGATCAAAGCCAAAATCGTCAACCTATCCCTCAAAGTTCTGACGCACGTTTTGATTCTAGGCGCTCGCGTCCAATTTTTAGGCAAAACTATAACGATTACGCGCCAAATTATCGCCAAAACTATCAAAATCAGCCCTATGATAATCGCATGCAATCGTATGACTATCGCCAAAATAATCCTTATGTGACTCATCCGGCAGAACAGCGTAATACGTATTATAATTCCAATTATCGTTCTGCGCCGCGAAATTATCCCCCTAACGTCACATATGTAGCGGATTTCCAGCCTGCCTTAGATTATCCCCCGCCGCAACCGCCCTACTCGCCTAAGAAAAATGCAAACATGGTTACTTCTCATCAATCTGAAGAAACTAAGCGGGAAGAAAATTTTGCATCCCAAGCATTTTTGGAAGAATATGATAGATTGCAGCGAAGATTAGCGGTTTTAGAAAAAATGACTTCATCCCCCACCTTAAATCAGGATCCTGAAATTCCGATAGTTAGTCATGCAGGTACAAATCTACCCACCATTTTGGCTGAAATTCATGGTGTAAAAATTCCGGCACTAATTGACACTGGCTCGCAAGTCACAATGATGACTACTGCAGCATTTTTAAGACTAGGTTTCAGGTTACCTCCGAAACAAACGTCTAAAGTCGTGCACGGTGTAGGTGACACAACAGTAGTTGTTCGCTTTAATTTTAATATGACTATAACTATCGCGGATCATTCTATTCCCACGTTAGTGTCTATCATCGATAAATTGCCAGAAGACATGCTTCTCGGTTTTGATTTTTGCCGTTCCGCATTACTCTGGGTAAATCCCATCGAAGATTGCGCGTTCATAAACGGTATAAAATTAAATCTCTTATCACCGAGTGAAAAATTGCAGTTTCGTACCAATCCAAACACTAAGATCGCATGTCCTATCTGCATGCATGTTTCAATTTCAGAGCCCATCACGATTTTGCCACGCCACAAATTAATAACACCTGCTTATATAAGTCACGGTTCCTATGATGCTGATATTGCACTTTTCGAGCCCGATCCAGATTTTATGCGCAAAAGTTCACTTTTTGTCGCCCCTGCTATCGTCGACACTTCAGTTTCAGTTTTTCCTTTGAGGTTATGTAACATCTCGAAATCGCCCGTTCAGGTCGACACTGGAGAGCTAATTGGATCGCTAACGTCTGATGTTGAGGTCGTGTCTCATGTTTCTGTTTCAGACGATCGCTCGCTTGAACTTTTTCCTCGATAAATAAGGCTTTACAGGGTTCCATCGCTAACTCTAAGGAACAGCAGCAAATTCGTGATCTTTGTCATAAATATAATTCGATATTCGCTTTAAAAGGCGAACCACTCGGTCGCACTCCGCTCGTTAAACATCACATCGACACAGGGGATAATCCCCCTGTTGTAGGTAAAACTTATCGTGTCGAACACGCGCGCCGACAAGTCATGCAACGAATAATAAACGAAATGATCGCGGAAAAAGTCATCAGACCAACAACTAGTCCCTGGGCCAGTCCTTTGTTTTTAATTGGGAAAAAAGATGGTTCCCTCCGCCCAGTTGTGGATTATCGACGATTAAATGATGTGACAAAAACTCAAATTTATCCTCTACCTCAAATTGACGATTATTTTGATGCCCTAGGGTCTGCAGCTTACTTTAGTACGCTAGACTTAAAATCTGGGTATTGGCAGATCCCCCTTGACGAAAAATCGCGTGAAAAAACCGCTTTTATCTGTCCTGTAGGTCACTACGAATTCGAAGTGTTACCTTTTGGTTTAAAAAACGCCCCCGCCGATTTTCAGCGCCTTATGGAGCTTGTTCTCGCTGGTTTAAATTGGAAAACCTGTCTCGTATATATCGACGATATAATTGTGTTTTTGCGCACGTTTTCAGAGCATCTTAAAAATCTAGAAGATGTCTTTCGCGCGCTTCAAAACGCAAACTTAAGGGTTAAACCAGAAAAATGTCATCTAGCCCATGCAGAAGTCCAATTTTAGGGTCATCGCATAAGTTCGCTAGGTATTGCTCCTGACTTGACTAAAATTGCAGATTTGATCAATTTTCCAGTGCCAAAAACGGTGAAAGCTTTACAGAAATTTCTTGGTCTCGTTCAATGGTTCAAAAAATTTGTAAAAAGATCTCGCGAAAATCGCGAAACCTCTTTTTCGTTTATTAAGAAAAGACACGGAATTTCTTTGGACTGAAGAACATCAAAAAGCTTTTCAAACGTTAAAAGATGCCTTCACTTCACCACCGATTTTGCAGTTGCCTAAGTTCGATAATGACCATCAATTCATCCTGACAACCGACGCAAGCAATTACGCGCTAGGTGCCATTCTTACGCAGAAACATCTTCCATCTAAAAATCGTTTCATTCATGGTTATGCTAGCCATGTTTTAAACTCGGCCGAATGTAACTATGCCACTTCTGAGAAGGAGGCTTTAGCGGTTGTCTGGGCAATTAAGCATTATAGGCATTATCTCTATGGCAAAAAATTCATCGTGGAAACAGATCATCAGGCGCTTACTTGGCTCGTAAATGTAAAAGATCCTTCCAGTCGTTTAAGACGCTGGGGTTTAAAATTACAGGAATACGAGTATGAGGTTGTTTATGTACCAGGCGCATATAACTGCGCTGCGGACTTATTATCGCGTCATCCTAAGTACGATCGCGACGAACAACGCTATAAACTCGAACGTAAACCCGTTGCTAACGTCGCTAACCTCTAATCCGAAGCGTCTGAGTCTGACGACGACAACAAACCACCTGATATAAGACAACAAACCATCGCGCCAAAACTGCAAGCTGCGCAAAAAGATCATCCGCCAGTTTTTTATGAACGCATCACTTTATCTGAAGCTGAAAAAGCAGAAATTCTGTCGCCTGCTAAACTCCTTGCCGAACAACGTCAAGATGAAGAGTTAAACAAAATTCGTGAATCGCTCAGCGACTTAACAACACGTAAATATCGCGACGAATTTTTCTTGCTAAATAAAATTCTCTATCGCAGATTTCAGCCTAAGCGTGCAGCTAATACCATTCATCAGCTTGTCATTCCGAAATCGCTTCGTAGTTTCATCTTAACCGAATTTCATGATTCCATCTTTGGAGCCCATTTCTCCGCGCGAAAAATCTTACCCGCCATTCAGCTTCGTTACTGGTGGCCTAGAATGGAGAATGATGTGCTTGCATGGTGTAAGAATTGTGAGGTGTGTTTGCAGCGTAAGGTAGCGAATAACCCCACCACCATACCTCTGCAGCCCATCAAAGTTTCAGCACCATTTGAGTTAATCGCGTGTGATTGTCTCCATATGCCTCGTTCGACGTCCGGGAATGATCAAATCGTTGTTTTCATGGACTATTTTACTAAGTATGTTGAAGCGTTTGCAGTGTCTGATATAAAAGCGGTCACCATAGCAAACCTATTATTGCGCGAAGTAATTCCTAGACACGACGTTCCAAAGCGATTTTTAACTGATCAAGGCTCAAATTTCACATCAGCGCTAATTTCCGAAGTTTGCAAATTACTAAGTGTTCAAAAGTTTTCACAACCCCTTATCATCCTCAGTGTGATGGGTTGATTGAATGGTATAATCGAACACTCATCGATGGACTTTCTAAACTAAGCGCGAGAAATCAATACGACTGGGAACAATTTTTGCCCTTTGCTTTATTCGCGTATCGCGCAACGCCGCAGTCATCTACAAATATTTCGCCATTTGAGATGCTGTACGGTCGTGAACCTTCTTTTCCACTCGATATACAGCTTTTAAGCGATCTCGCGTTGAATCCTAATATACCTAACATCGCTGAAAAATATCTTGCTGATCTGAAACTTACGCTTCTTAACTTACACGATATCGCTAGCGAAAATCTTGCTAAAGCGCGTAACCATCAGAAAAAGCAGTATGACAAAACAACGCGCGAAAGTAAATTTGCAGTTGACGATATTGTATATCTCAACAATAAAGCGGTAATTCAGCCTGAAATTGGAAAACTTTCACCTAAACAATTAGGTCCGTATTGCATCAAAGCCTTGCCAACGCCTGAAACTGCGCGCATCATCTATTTGCATAATCCTTTAATCGAACATGTAGTGCACCGTAATCGCCTCTTACCTGCCCCAAAGTTGCCCTATTCCGATCTCATTGCCGAAAAGTACGCATACGTACCCGGTGATTTTGTTTTAGTTAAGCTACCGCGTCGACCTGTGTGTCCGGCAGTAGTTATAACTTTTGAGGAATTAGCAGGCCGGGAAAGGAATATGAGGGAGTGTGCGCCTATTCGTTTGTTAATTGGTGCTAAATCGGCACATGCCGTGCCCTAAGTTACACCTTTTGCAGAGCCATGGCTGAGCAGCGTGCCCCAACAGAAGAGGACGTCGTGGACCGAGATCGTCCGACGTTTAGCCTCGGGAACGACAACGATGCCGCCCATTTCCTAGTAGCGCTCGAAGCTGCGGCTGCTGCAAAGCAGTATCGCGCAGAGGTGTGCCCTTTACAGTTCCTTTACTTCGAAAACGACGAACACGTGACTCCCAATCTTCGCGAACCATCACACCACGAAATGCCACACCACTACGATTGTATCTATGCCCAACGTAAGTGGTGGATGGCAACAATGGACCGTATCCCGTTGTCAGCGCCATATGTGCCCGAAAACGCCATTCGACGTACCGTAATGGTCGAAACACACGAACAGTCTTATAACGCGATACGAACACTTTTCAGGTCGTCTAATCGTCTGAACAGCCAGTACTTTTTTGGCTTCGACTCCGAGCATGTTAACGACTGTTCGTTCATGCCCTACCGCGTTTGGGAATGATATTGGCAACAACTCAATCCCAACTACATGCAGGCCAACGGTCCTTTTGTTCGATACATTCAGATTGCCGACGTTCATGGCCATGTTTTTGTTTGGGATATTTCTAGGTTTCCACAGCCCCCGTTTGGGCTGGCGGAGTTGCTTGAGACACAGCTGCGAGATGTTTTTCTAGCCTGCCACAATCCTAGTAACGATAAGATTGCCTATTTTCATGTCTACGGCCCACATCGCGCAGATGTAGTGGCTTATTTACAAAATCGTGATAGCTTTCCTCCACCGTGTTTGGTTTTCAGGGCCAATATTTTAGATACGCTGGTGATGAGCCGCTTTTTCATGGTCAAACATCGTATCAATGCCGGAAATCATCGCCTAAAAACGTTGGCAGCTTTCTTCTTCGATATGCAGCCGAATTCTTCGGCAGTCACGTGGATTGGCCAGGCATGGAACATGCCTTTGACGGGTCCTATGTTACGGTATCTCGTTTTAGACCCAATTTTCTCGCTCGATGTTCACATTCTTATCGATACGTATTCGCCAAACATGAGTCAAATTTCTCCTCGTCGTGTTCCGCCAGGTTTTACTTTTGAGGGTGACGAACGTTCCGTCCAGGCAGCGCCGCCGCCGGAGCCGTTATACATCAAGCTGTCAAAATTGCCGCCCAATATGAAACAAAGGCGAAAAGCCATACGACGACATTTCCGCAGATCGTTGACAGCTGATTTGGATGGCGAGGATCCAACAATGATTATTTTAGATGGCTTTGAGTTAGACGACCAGGATAGGCCGCCATTTCCGCCGCCGTCGCAGCGTTCACCATCGCCGACGCAGCAACAAGTTCTTGACGATATTATTGCTAATTTGCCTTCCACATCGCGTAACGTGCCTGAACCGATGGATACAAACGTTTTAGATAGGGTTCCAGTTGTGGCCGCAACCAGCGCCCCGTTAGGTCGGCCCCTGGATGTCGAAAATTTGCCTTTCGTCTCTCAGCCGGCCACGTACTCGAAAATCGCGTTTTGAGCCCTTACAAGCTGTTCCAGCTTCAGTGGCTCCTCCTCCGCCTGCTTACTCGGCGCCGACGGATATCCAAAATATCATGGCCTCAATGACGTTGCCTTTCGCCGCCAAGCCTTTGCCGTCAACGCGTATTCCTCAAATTTTGCAGCCGCAACCGACGGAACCAGTTGTCCTAACTCCGGCTGAACAGCCGATGCAGGTGCAGGATAATGAGGAACAACGCCGAACAACCGCCTACACGAATTATTTTCAGGAAACCATGCAAGAATTGCAGGAAACAGGTCAACCTTGCCTGTCTATCCATAATTTTCTCAATTTTCGCAATTGGCTTGGACCAGAAGCAGGTTTGGAACTGTACACAGGTTTGCGTACTGACATTCAACTGTGTTACAACTCGATGTACGCCCGTGATTTGCAGTATTGTCGAATCTCTAAATCCGCCGGAGAGGCCAATCATTCCGCTACGCTTACCCACGGATCCGGATCCAAACGAGGCATTTAGGAATTGGGTTGCGCCGCGTTTTATTACGCAGCCTTCTGTCTTTCACTGCCAGTTCTATCCAGATCCGTTGTTTACGCGAAATCGCATGTTTATCACGACCGGTTATATGGTCTATGAAGTAAAACATCCAATACGTCGCAAAGCATTCTTTTCAGCCGACGCCGCCGCAAATGAACGTTTGACTCGGTGTCACAATTCAGCCTGAGTTCTTTCCGCATCATATCCAGCCTCAGCCTGATCATACGGCGCCGTTGTGTTTGATGATGCGGCAAATGGTTGATATTTTTGAAGCGTTTCGTGAATTTGAGAGAGAATACAAAACCACTTTCAGCCGCAAACCGGTGTTCGCTACTGCGCACGTGTTGCAAGCTACATCACTGTTGCGTTATTTAGATCAACGTTTCTTCATTTTCGCGAAGTTGTATGGCGATCCTGGAATTGCCTGGCAAATGTGTGAACAGATTTGACGTATGCTTCGTGCCGCCTTCTTCGGTCCGACGTATACTCGATTTCCGAGGGAAGCCTTTGTAGAATTTCCTGCAGTTAGCGGAAGAAATTGAGGATCCGGTTGTGCTACATTGCAATATTCAGCTAATTCAGCGAAGCCACAGATCCTGACTTAACGGTGCCTGCTCAATTCGGTCGTCACAAATCGCGCCAACACTCTACGCATTATCTTCTGAAAAAACTACCTGACGAATTGAACAATATTCGCCAAAACCAGCAGAGACGCCAATCACACAAACCGACTTGCTGATGCGGAGGACCCAAGTGGCCCCCAAGCGAAGAAACGACGAAACGTTTCAGATCTTTCCTTACAGGCTCAGATCAACTTATGCCAGGCCCGAATGATAATCAAGAAAGCCGATCTTGAAACTCAACTGATGCCGCCATTGCCACGCGTTACTATTGCATGTAAGCCAGGCTCTTTAGCCGTGGCCTCTGAAATAATACGTGAGGATGAGAACGCGTACATGGGCAGCTTACGATCCTATCACGAAGCCATTCCTTAATTAAGGGCCAGCCGATACGTCCGGAATAAATACGAACATACTCAACGAGCTATGCGTGCCAATCAAAAATGATGAGAGCGACGCAAGGGCAAGCGATGATCTATCGCCAACTGGCGTTATTATCGAAGCCATCTGAAAACGAACCCGGACCCTCTTCTTTGTCTCGTTTCAGACAGAATTCGCCCCAGTTACCGGCAGCGTCGATGCCGCGTGGGCAATTGCAGCAGCAGCCAACGCAGCAACACTGGCCCGCGTTCAACCCCGCCCGCCGCTTGAGCAGTGCAGCGCCAAAGGTCGCCGTTGCATCAACGCGAAGGTTTTGGGCGTGGCTCATTACCGACGCATTGGTTGCAGCGGTCGGCTGACAACGTTGGCGGTTATCAACAGCGGCAATTCGAATTGTCGCAGCAGCGTTCGCCGCAGCATCAACGCGAAGGCGTTGGGCGTCACCCATCACCAACGCGTTGGTCGCCCCGGTCAACCGTTAGTCTCGATCGGCCGCAACACAAACGCCGTTCAATCTCCCGGTCAAATGAGTTTTGGGGTCAACCACAACCACAGCCATACCATTCGCGCTCTCCTTCGCGCAGAATCCGGCAGTTTTAGGCGCTTTCCTTCTCCACCGCGCCGTGATCAAAGGTTCGAGGAGTTCCGCCGTCCAGCTACTCCGTTGATAGCCACACTTGGCTCGCTTACCACATTTATTTGGACTCTGTGATCGTGCCAATGGCCAGCAGCATTTTATTTGTTTGGATCAACGTCGTCTTTTTTGCGTCTTGTTAAAAGCGTCTTTATTATAAAACTACTAGTTTGTGGTCCGTTATTGCCTGTATCTTTAAAATTTTTGTCTTTAAATTTTGCATAATCTCATCATTTTAAGCTTGTTGATTCCTGAACTTGCTCAGAGCAAGTGTGGCCTTATTTTATCTTAACTTTATCTAAAATCTACTTAATTTCCTTTTATCCAAATTTATTTTTCAGGTTTCCGCACTACTTGATAGAGGCTCGGTCATGGATTCAGCCGCCATACTTTTTAACTCTAAATTTTTTTTCCCCATCCACAGGGGGCCCAATCAAAATTTCGATAAATTACTCAAACTTTTCCATTTGTTGGATCCCCAACAAATTTTTCTTATATTTCAATAATTTTCAATCCAATTAAAAAATTCGGCCTGTGTTCCGAATTTTTCCCGGTGAGGGAGGAGTGTAGATAGTGTATCTACACCGAGCCGCTACATGTACGGCCTTCACGCACCTTAGTGCGCCAATTCAGACCATCCGGTCGTGCGTTTCCACTTTGGCGACTCCAGCCATATTTTCAGATCGACGATATGACATGTGAGGCATTCCGACCACGCAGTGTCAATTGGTTGGACTCTTGCCTAGGTGTCGCGAGGATACTATGATGCAACCTTTTACTGTGGAACACCCCACAAGTCCCTATCACTTTTCACATTTAAAACATAGGCGACATAACTACACTATTCACGTTGAGCCTGTGCGGGGACCTGAAAATCTATGTGCAAGTAGCACACAATTTTTGTCATAAACACATTTTACAATAATTTCTCCTTCTATTACTGTGGGCCAACTCCCTAAGGGATTATTAGTTGGTTGGTGCCAGTTTGGCTTTTTACTTTTACGGCGTGTCATCTTCGACTATATTAGCGCCGTTTGTTGTTCATTGTTTTAATTCGGTAAAAGCACAAAATCCACTGCTTAGGGGTGCATTATATCGCAAGCAGTCAGGAATTGGGATCAGGCCGGCCATAGCTTTATTTCTTGCCGGATTTCGTTGGGTAAAGTTTTTATTTATCGTTTTGTGCAAAATTCATAATTCCTCTTTCGATCCAAAAATCTATAAAAATTATACATAATTTCTATAGTTGATGACAGCCTGAATAGAGCTCTTTGTTGTTGTTTTTAAGTACAGAGTGCTGTTGGAACCAGAAATCGTAAGTAGTTTCGCCGTAGGTAATCTAGTGCGAAACCCTTTCAATTCTTTTCGCGAAAAATTACTCTTTTGGTCTAAAAAGGTCTAAGGACCTAGGGCGAATACCGGGATTATCTAATTACCCCTGGTTAAGATCTGCGGTCGGCATCTCCTTCTATTTTTCTCCATAGGTACCGGACCAATTACGTCGTGGAGATTTTAGGTAGTCTGTATTCAGGGTCAGCTTGGAAGAGTGCAGGTTTTTACCGCAGCTTCTTGACCAGCGCTAGGTGTAGCATAGGTACTTAGGTAAATCCCGAAGGTACTTACGGGGTTCGCTGCTTTCGTAGTTGTTGTGTGTTGGGTATCTTCTCTGACGGCGTGCTGTCAGTTTATTTATCCGTACATACTTCAAGTGCTGAATCAGCCAACTCGTTTGCGCGCGCTAAGATACTCCAATAACTCGAAGGCGGACGGAACCATATGTGGGCAGCCAAGAAAATTTCTGGGGGGGGGTGCAAGATTTTTGAAGGTCGAAAAATGGCCTTAAAAATGGTGGTATGGCGATAAAAACACCATTTTTCAACATTTCTCATCAAGCACTATCCATTGGCATCAAAAAATTGCGAAAAAAACGAAAAAAATTTTCAAAAATTGAATTCTAGGGGGGTATTTTGATTTCTGGGGGGTATTTTGGTTTCTGGGGGTGCATACCCCCTACAAACCCCCCCCACGCCCGGGTGTGGACGGAACCCACCTAAGTTACACTAGCTATAACTATACTTGGCCATCCTTTTTTCTTATGTTTTTCACAGCGAGTGCGAAATTTTTGTTCCCCCTCACAGCTATAACGGCACACATCTGAGAAGTGCGGTTTTTTTTAAAAAGGTAGATAATAAAAAAACTTAGTGCCCCCATTTTTTTCTTGTTTACACTCAATGCCGAGCGCGTCGTGAGTGTGTAAAGTTTACACCAAAAATTCAAATAATTTGCGGAGGGCCAATTTTTTTAAAAATGTTTTCCCTAATTAGTAGGTTACGAATCTTGTCTTAAAATTCCTTTACACTCATTGGTTGTTGCACTGGAGTGTAAATTAGACGGTTTTTTTACAGTTTTCATGTGGCCAAGCATATCTAACTCAGTTTTACATTCTATGCAGTCTGATTGGTTTCAAAATGTAGACGGTTAAAAAATCTAGGGGAGACTTTTTTTAAATTCTTTTTCAAAAGTAATATTCTCGAATTTAGAGGCGGTTTATTGTAAAGAGTCTAAGACAAAAAGAATTTTTCCCTGCCATATTCTCCACTTGGTAGTGTGGTGTAGGATGTTATCTTTTTCATGTAATGCATGCTTAACATATGTACCACGATGAATTTCTGATGGAACGACATCAAACATTCCAAAACGAATGCGCATATTTGCTCAGGAATACATAAACCAGTGAAATATTTAATATTTTATGAAAGGCTGCATATCTGATCGAAAAATTAATTTAAAGTACTATATTACAGTAATCAAATATCGCATCTACGGTAAGCAGATATCATAACGAATCCAATATAGTAAACTGACCAAAACGCACCATAAAATACATTAAATCGCGCTCAACACTTACGAAAAAGTATTATAAAATGAATTGATAGTTTGTAGAATTTATAATAAATAAGGTAATATCCTGGCAAACTAGATTTTCTAAGGTCCCTTCTGCGCTTTAAACATATGGGCCAAAAAACGAACGGTATAAGTATTCAATTATTTGGTCATATTGTAGCGATTTTATTCATATTATAGCTTATCATCTCTGTAAGAAGTTAATACTTTTTTGAATATCGGTCTTGCCGTTTCTAAATAGCCTGTAAATTCAAAAAAGTTGTTTTTTCGAGAATATTAAAGCTATTTGTGGAAATTAAAAAGCTTTTGATGCAGTATTTCTTGAACAACAATACTTAAGCAACCGGAACAAATTTAAGTCTAACAATCAACCAATTTTTCATCAATTCAATAATTTTTACAAGCAAACTATAGCAGTATTTCCGTAATTTTGATATTAGTACGTATGCGAAGATAAGAAGGAAATTTGATACTGCAATATGTATCCATAGTAAATCTATCTTCACGTTGTTTAATCTTTTTATTTCCCCAATAAGGTACCTTCAACCAGAAAACATTTAGAGTTTACGTACGGGGTCTTTACAATGAATGATCCTGAGTTTCGAAGGTTCACCCCCATTTTTCACCCCATCCCCAGAAGTTTTTATTTTCCAAAACTAGTCTTAGAAAAGTATTTTGTTTTAGGCGTCCTTAGCGATCTCATAGCTCAAAAAATAAAGGTGTCAAATTTTCGGCGCTTCGATCCCTGTTACTCATTAAAATACCCATGCTTTGCATGTATGCACGTCTTTCTCTATTCTTCATGATCCCAGAGATTCAAATCAGTGCAGTTTGTTCTAGACGCATTGGTTTAAGAAATGGAATTTTATCATTAACCTCAAGAGGCAAGTTATCTCATCTCAAGCTATACCAAATGCGAATTAGAAAAACTCATAAATTATGATTTGCGGTATTTTTTCAACTTTTCCTAATAAATACATCCCTTAATACCCTATTTCTGGATACCGACCGAATCTTTCACCCCTCAATTATTGCCAGGTGACGTAAATGTAGGTCAAATTCGAAAAAATAAGCTCACTACCACTAGGAAACTGTACAAAAAACGATATTTTACAGTATACGAGTATACGCAAAAACCGGAAGTTACAAACTACAGGTGGTTTACATATAAATTACCTAATAAAGCACGCAGTCGAAAAGAATAAAATTTGACCTAACAATCAGAAAAATCACATATTGTCGTAATTTACACTCGATGATGCCTTTAAAGCAAGAACACAAAAGCATAAGCAGTCAGTGGACAAATTAATTAAATGAATAAATGAAAAATTTTATATGCTCTCGAGATGACATGCACATTGGGAGGAGTCTGGCTAAACCCCAGAACGGAAAAATTGGAAATTCAGAGAGGAGAACAGGTAAAAAGAAGGCCAAAAATGCATGAAAATTGTTAATTCCTTGCAAGTGTTAGATGAGAAATAGACCAGAAACGATGAATATAATTTGTACGTTACATATTTCAGATTTATACCAGTCTTTGACTCCATATTGGCTCAAGAAGTCTTCAGTTGACCCTGACTTGGCATGCAGGGCATCTATACTCTCGCTCGACCCATCTGTAGAGAGGCCTTTCTTTAATAGCACCACCGACTTGAAAACATATTTTCATTTGTTCCTGAATGATTAAAACTTATGCCCCTGATTCTCATGCTTTCGAGATCTGAAATTCTACATTCCTATGTACGTATTTACAAATTTGGGACGTTTAAAACGGCTAAAACGCGCGATGTAAAGTAAGACTAAACTAGGCGTATGTAAATTACAGTACACTGCAGCACCTACGACGCCGACTCGGTCCGGCCGGAGCATTTGGAGGCGTGGCAGGGGCAAAATAAGCGTGAACCATGACATTAGGTAATCGTTGCTTAACAAGAAACAATGAAAAAATAGAATAACTTAGAATAAAATAAATGAAATAGTTAGAAATTAAATTTAAAATAAACCATACTGAGACGAAACCATCCAGGGCGCGGGAAACCGCCCCACTTCCTCGCCCTGAATGAGCAAAGTATTTTATCTTCCGCAAGGGCCCTTAAAGGAAAGAATTGAAAATTTTGTAAGTTGACTAAATAAAGACAGCCAAGACAGGTTTTTAACACACTCTAGACTTACTAGACTCGAATTTACGATTCCTTAAACTAGATTTAAAAACAGGATTCATCATTTTCCGTATTATTTCCCTTTTAAAAAGCTCCAAAAATTAAATTCAGAGACAAGAATTTCAAAAATTTTTTCGAGTCGAACTTTTTTCAATTTATATTTCCTTCTTTTTTTTTTTGATGAGAGGCAGTCTTGCCGCATAGACTGGCGCCGCTAGGTTACAGTGACAGTCAGAGGATTAAAGGCACGAAACTGAAGCAGCCTAGTTCCTCTCTGATGACCTCGCACTTTTTAATGATTTTTTTGTGATCTTTAAGTTTTTTTCCTGTTTATTTTCTGTATATAATCCCGCTTACTTCTTCACGTTTCACTTTGACTCTTGCGTATCATAGAACATATACATAATTTCTCATAATATAATTTTTTGATATAATTTTTTGCTATTTCTCACGTCTTTTTGGTTTCTTTAATACTAATAATGCATGCTCCACTTCTACCTCTTTCTTCCTTTTTCTTTTTATTTACTTTTTACTCATTTCTTTCTTTATTTTCCCATGTTTCCTCCTGAATTTTTTTGGTCTTTTTTGTTTTTTTGTTGTATTGTTGACTTCCTATTATTCGACTGGATATCGAGAAACTAATAAAATAAGAAAGTTAAATGATAGTTTTAACATAAAGGTTCGAAATCAATCGAAACATTCTCTTTCAATCTCTCCCCTATCAATGGTATAGACATGCATCGTCGAGAAACGCTCAAAAATGCTAATAATTTCGTGAATTTTATAACGGTTCTCGAGATATGCACAGGACTTCAAAAATTTGGCCCCCACGAATTAAAATTCTGCGTACGGCCCTGCGTACCTATACATATACAGCAGTGGAGGATCCAGGATTTTCCTAAGGGGAGGGCGGTACCCCTAAGGGGGGGGGGGGCGGAATCCTGACTTGGGAGGAAAAATTAGCCGTTTTAACCCGAAAATCGCTCAAAATCGCTCAAAAATCCTTAATTTTGCGCACTATTTTGGGCCAATTGGGGGTTCCCCCTTAAACCCGCCTCTGTCGTACAGTAACTACATCAGAAAAAATAGTAGCATACAAGCAACAGTGAGAGGGGGGTTGCAGAATCCCCAATCCAAAGTTCGACGTCCTCTCATCCCCTAAAGTCATAACATTTTTACCCCTCCCCATCAACGGTTTTTTGTATTCGGCAAAGATTTTTCCGATGTACTACGACTTTTCGGTACGGTCTTTGTACTTGTACAACGATTTTTGGAAAGACAAAAATTGAAAAAAGGTCTAAAATTTGCAGAACTTTTCGGCGCTTTGCGCCGAAAATGAGTAATTATGTGTTCTATATATCTTTATAATGGCAGAAATTGCATTTTGAAAGGGAAAAGACCCAAAAATTAGCTAAGGTCGAGAGGTTGAATTCGAATTTTTTTCCAAAGGTCGAACAACTGTTTTTGCACACTAAAATCGCTACTGTACCATATTAAAGCACCCAAAAATTTTTGTGTAGAAAATGTACAACGACTTTTGAGGACCATGTTTGTACATGTACAAACGGACCTTGTGCAAAAAAAAGCACTGCCCGCCTCCCAATGTTTGGAAAACCTTTGCGTTTTCAGTCCTTTTTTGGTGTTTATTGGCCGTTTTTGACCAAAAATTGTAGGTTATTTATCCTCCTTCCTAATAATGATTGGCGACCTCCCAAACCCAAGATTTTTAGCCATTTATGATTAGTAGGGAATCAAAAACATCATAATCAAGAAAAATTATCTTAGTACCAACTATTATACCAGAAAGCCAAAGGCGAGTGCTTACGTCCGCACATTTACTCCACCCCAATAAATAACCGGGGAACCCCATACACACATACCTTAAGGGTAAGAGGAAATACCCCTGAAGGGTCTGAAGGTCAAAGCCGGACGGGCACTCTCAGGCGATTTTGGCTGATGAAATTTTTTTTTTTGCATCATTTTTGGTCAAAGCAGTAAAAACGTCAAAATTTTTCCCGGCATTTTCACGCCAAATTAGTAAGAACTTTTTCCAAAAAGCGATTCAAAATTGATAAATTTTTGCATTTTTAGTGTTAAGAGTGATATGCAGTCAAAATGGACTAAAATTCTTTTTAAAATTCGAGATTACCAAGAAAAAGAGAAACGTTTCATAGGCTATTTTGACCATTCTGATCATTTGAAGCAGCAAAATCTTCCAACATTAAATTTACTGTTTTGATTTTGTGATTCTCACAAGACCCTGACTTTGCACCTATGAACCCTCACCCAAATTTCAAGCCGTTTTATGTAAAGTCAGACAAACAGGTACTGTCCAGCGATTTTGAGCTGTGGAACATTTCCTGAATCGCGCACGGGGACAAAGGCAGTAATAACATATCAATTTTTCGGATTAATCTTATGTTGTTTACTCAAAAAAGCACCCACAATTGTGCCAAATGGTTTTAGAAAATTTAAATTTCTCATAAAACCGAACAATTGACTCAAAATGCTAAGAAGTGCGGTACTACCATGCAAAAGCGTTTATATAGGTTATTTGACCATTTTTATCATTTGACTAGCGAAAAAGCATGAATCAACTGGCTTAGATTTCTAAGATTTCCACCCCATCTACCGATACGACCGCTGTGCATCTACAACGATGGCGATCAGGTGTAAATCATAGGTGCGTCAGGGTCTAGAGAAAGGAAGGTGAAATCCCCAAAATCCAAAACAGTTAATTAAACGTTCACGATTTCTGTTTTAATAATTAAAATGGTCAAAATAGCCTATAAAACGTGTTTCTAAGATTAAATCGCATTTTAAAAGCATTTTTAGTCCATTTTCTGACTTATGTACTTTTAACCTTTAAGCCCTTTAATCAGGAACATATTTTCAAAATTTGTTGCAAAACAACTACTCATCTAATTTGAATAAGACTTGTTTTTGATGAGAAACAAGATGTTTGCCTATCCTCTGAGAGCAATTTCAAAACTTAGTTGTGAGTATTTGTTATGCTACTGTCATAGTTAACAAAATGGCGTAAATTTGTCATGTTTAGAAATTTTACATATTGTCAATCGACATACAAAATTTTTGAGCCAAATGTCATGCAGTCATGTTTGCAGAGGTTTTCTGATCATTTTGGTATGTTATTCATTTTTATTTAGTTGTTCATCGAAAGTTATGGTTAAATTTATTGATTGATCCCGTTTGGGAACGTTGGCTCCTAGGAGTGCAAAAATATTTAATATATTTAATTCCTGGAAAGAGAACAAAGCCTATGGAGCAGCATATGTATGTAGCCTCGGCTATGCTCTTTAGTGACCTCTCATGCATTCCTTCAATTTTCTAGAGCTCCGCAAGCATTCTGTTATGACTCCAATGCACATATTCAAAAAAAAATTAAATGCAGGTTTATGGGATTCTTTACTTGATTTTATGTGTTACGATTACACAGCAATGTAGCTCTTGATTTCTAGCGGTTTTAGGATAAAATTCAAGTGTTTCTCTGTAAATAATTTTAGGTGCTTTTGCAGAAATCACCTGCTCTACCTAACTTTGCTTTATTTTTTTAACTATAACTTACAGAGCCGCGAATCTTTAGAGGCTTAGAGACACAGTTTCTTGAATTCATGCACAATTTCATACATGTACTGATCTGTAGGAACTTGCCATGTACTTTACCAATTTTTATATAACTACTGATTTCTAACATTTATTAATAGCTCCGAAGCAATGCCAGCAACATAACTTTAAACTTTGAGTGTAACAACTTCATTGGACTATCGACAACAACTGCGGATGGGTAAATGTTCGAATGAGTAAACGTATGAGTATTATGACTCACTTCTATTCACTGTAAAAATTTTACTTTATTGAAAATTGAATAGAAGTTACCATAGTCTAACACCCTGACTTCCTGTCATTTGCGGAATCTTGATTCATGGTTTCTAATTTTTAGTATGCCGAGAAATACGTCGGTGTGGTGTAAATAGCTCTGAGATCACGGGCATTAGTTCATCAGTGGAGAAATGAGAAAACCGATAAATTTTTTGGAAAATCCAGAAAAAAAACGAAAATACTGATTATAGCTCAATAATAGTTTTTTATTCATCTTAGCTAGACATTATTTAATGTTATCTAGGAAGCAAGCAAATCTTACAAAAAATATGAAGTTGCGGTGTCTACTGAAACTTTCTTGGTTTTTCTGAGGTTTATGGTTCCCATAACGTTTCAAAAACTCAAAACCACACCCTTGTAGGCTCTCTATTTGACAATTTGACAGTTTAGATTACTTGTGTTATCAATGTTTGTAGCAGATCTGATTTGAGGCTTATATGTTTTGCAAAAAACATAACAGAACATGAAATTTGGCAAAAATGTTCCCCAAGAAGCCAACGTTCCCAAATGGGAACATATGAACAAGATGATAGAGATGAGAGCTTTTGTTCTGGTTTTTTGCGCTGCAGTCTTACATTTTACAGATTTGAAACATATTAAGATTGCATTGCTGTAGCACATCTGCATCATAGAGCGGACTCTAAAAGGTTAACACTAAAAAGCAAAAAATTTATCAAATTTTTTGGCGCTTTGACAATTTTTGCTGCGTTTGACCGTTAAAAATGATGCAAAAACGTTCCATCAGCTCAAAATCGCGGACAAGACCTGTCCGGCTGACCCTTCAGGGATGGGTAATACCCCCTCAAACCCTATACGTGCATCTACGATCTGAATATCACATCAACCCAGCGAAAGAACCAGCTAACAAATTCGGTATTGAAAAAAATCCGAAAAATGAAAAGTCTCAAATTTAAATTTTTTGTTCAAATCTTCCTATATCCGACATTCGAACACGGTAGAGCGTATAGTTATGCACTACTTTTATAAAGAACACGCGTGTTGTACTATAGTTCGTACATGACAAAAATACATATTAATCATAAATTACAAGTACAATCAAAATTACAATTATACACTGATTATTGCAATTTAATTCTCAACTACTACTACTTCGGAATGCCATAAACTCTACAAATAGTATCAGAAATCAAGCTGACCTCAAAAACGAGTATGAAAGCTAGTCTAGCCGCCAAAACGTGCCGCCACTTTATGCAATATGTATAATTGCCATCTGTGTCGCACGAACAAGTTTTATATAAAGGCGAAGATAGAATTTCGGGGAATCGGTTGGTTAAGTTGCATGGAGGATTACGGTAGTCCATAAATCTGCAGTAAGGCTCTGGCACAAACGTCCGAGGAGTTGTTGGCATCGCTGATCGATGAGCACCAGGAGCAGGATCATAAAATGTCATTTTACTTTCTACAAAGCCGTTCAACGATTGATCTGACGCTGTACACCAATTTGTAGACCAGTGTTGGTATAAAATCACTCATGTAAATGCGATCACACATGCCTAGACAAATATAAGAAGTGTTGCGAACATACATGCGCGCGCATAGAGGTCAAGTGACTTGAGGCTGGGGAGTCGACCAACCACGGACCATGCCCAGCAAAACAGGGCCAAGCACGCAAAAATTTGGGAAGGAACCACGTAAAAATTCGAAAATAAAGGCAAAGAATTTTCAAAATTTTTAAAATGAACGATTGGTCCAATGCTAAGTTTACGCGGTTGGTAGCCAACCACGATGTTTTCCTGTTGGCTAGTCCGTTATCTTTGGATTTTACATGTCCAACCACACAACTGACCTTATGATTTTTTAGTCAACAGCATTTTTAACATTGTTGGCTAGTCAATTACATGCTAGCCACTTTGTTAATTAAGCCCGTTTTAGAAAAGCATGACCAACCACGCCAATTGAATTAATTATTCTGGACACTCTGAGCAACCACGCAAGCCTGTGAAGGCCGCTTGAACCTGGGAAAAATGAGTGTGCCCATGTATGATTGCGAATATATCATATTATTATAATTAATATTATTATTATTATTATTATTATTATTATTATTATTATTATTATTATTGTTATTATAATTATTATTATTCATTACCACGGTTTTTTTTTGTACTCTGGCAAGATTTTTCCCGACACTGCACAAAGACTTTTCGGGACACGTCTTTGTACATGTGCAAAGATTTTTGGGAAGACAAAAATTGCAAAAAAGGGTCTGAAATTCGAGAAAATTTCGGCGCTTCGCGCCGAAATGAGTAATTGTGTGTTCTATATACCTTTATAATGGCAGAAATTGCATTTCAAAAGTAAAAATGTCAAATTTTTCGGCGCACCGAGCCGTTTTAAGACCCGATTCTTAGTGATTTTTGCCCTTAAGGGGCCCGAAATTAGCTAAAACACTACGAAGAGTCGAAGAACTCTGTTTTTACCACACTAAAATCGCTGCTGTACCATATTATAGTGCCCAAAAAATTTGTGTGTACAAAATGTACAAAAGATTTTCAGGAAGACAAAAACTGTAAAAAGGTGTAAAATTCCGCGAAACTTTTCGGCGCTTCGCGCCGAGCCTAGTGAATCTATTTGTCCTATATATCTTTAAAATGGCAGGAAATTTGCATTTAGAATGGAAAAATGTCAACATTTTTCGGCGCTTCGCGCCGTTTTCAGACAATTTTTAGTAATTTTTGGCGATCAGAGAAACCCAGAAATTAGCTAAAATACTACACTACCGAAGATCGAAAACCCTGTTTTACCGCTCTGAAATCGCTACTGTACTATATTATAGTACACAAAAATTTGCATGTACAAAATGTGCAAAGGCACCTGGGGACCATCTTTGTACATGTACAAACGGACCTTGTTACCAAAAAAAAACACTGTTCATTACTATTATTTACTTTTGAGGAGTGAGGCGAGTATACGTATATATACACACACCAAATAAATGTTCTGTGAGTAGATTAACGTCGTAATGAAAACTTTCCGTGGGGAACTTTTTGATTTGATAAGCTTGGTGAATGTCTACAATAGGAATGGCGATAAATTCTCACGGATTGTTTTTGTTCCTAAATACCTGCTTATCGTGACTTCAAAAAAGTTTGTCAAAGACACCTACAGATGGTCAAATGAAACTGGCGATTGAAAATAAAGTTTTCCAACACTACATTAAGCTGCATGCTGCTGGTCACGCTTACCATTACAACTGCTTCGACAAAGCTATTATTACAGCAGTTTGTACTAGGTACTTACGTTGCAAAGAGCAGCCAATTTGGAAATTCCATCCAATATACCATACCAAATACCAATATTTTGAGTCCTGGCTGGCGTAGGGTCGGCGATAAGCCACAACAAACGCGTATGCATCCAAACGGATTTCCATTATGTTGTTAATAAGGGACAAACAAAGGGCGCCAAGGGAAGAGCCCGAGACAAATAATGCGATGAAGCCGTACTGTATTACTAAAGTAGCGACATCTACGTTCAATATTACTAAATTTAGGTTAAAGCCGACGATGGGGCACATGGTATGCACGGATAGCCCGCGTCAGAAATTTCATCCGGATAGTTGGGGGGGGGTAAATTTTTGAGGTAAGATAATACATACAGGGTGTTCGGAAAAAAGGACAAATTTTTTACTTTTCTAAATAACTGTTTTACAACTCGAGTAAATTTAATAAAACTTTCCACAAATGACCTGGTATATACGAGTATATTGTCAATCTTCTGCAAGAGTTCATTACCACATACTGTAACTATAGCTGATACCACAGTGCAAATTCGGACAAGCACTCTAAATGAAGCACTTCAAATTCTGTCTAGGTATAGCTCAGTGTCGTCATAAATTTGCATTTTACATATGATCCGTCGCTTGAGAAGGTTGGTAAACTCAATAAGATCTTCAAATTCAAGTCACCATTAAGATGCCACTGGCAGCGAATTCTGGCTTCTGGCGGTCAGTCTCTACTAAATCTGACTGTTTACCAAAATCGCACTGCATATCTTGTAAACGCCGCTGTGCTGTCACGTTTTTTACAAAACGCTTAAGTGTCCATTCAAAAGCGTCTTTTGAAGCGAAATCATTTATCGTAAGCAGGATTTTGGCATTCGTTTCGTGTAATAGCAGATGTGCCTTTAACAGAGTCTTGTTTTTTCTGCCAACTACAGTTATGAGTCTGGACATGATCTACAAGTCTAAATATGCGCCAGAGAGTCAAACGTCATACGTCCATGTTGGGCGCATTTGTTTACATTCAACAGTGAGCAGAAACAAGTTTATCATCATAATAATTATTGCTAATTTTTGCGGCGAGTTAACTTCTCATAAGTAGTGATCACAATATCCCAGTGAGTACTAGTTGAACCCATTCAGATTCTGCTATGCGCTCATTCGTTCTATGAGTAAACACTGAAGATTAACTGGATTCTAGAGCATTGCGGAAGCTAAATTATTTCCAAAATGTTCCATGCTGAAGTCAAATTACTCATCAGACTGCTTGGCGTTTTCTCTACGCCCAGGAGTTCTGTAAAGTTTACACTATTTATTTGTTGATAATATGTAAAGTTTACACAACGAATTTGTTTACTTCCAGAGCGTTGCAAAACGTGATTTTTTTCAAAAATATGTTCCGTAAGGTCAGGATTACGAGTCTGACTGTATGTCTTCTGCTACACTTAGCGTAAAGTCGGGATTAAGAATCTGAAAGTTTATGCTGAAAATATTTTGATCTGTTCAACTAAGATAAGGTCGTCTTGTTTAAAAAAAGATAGCACTGATGTTCAGAACAAATACTGCTTTCCGCGTCCCTTGGACTGCTGTCATTGTTGTGGCATGTTGCCGTATGTGTTTACTGACTGATTTACTCAAATCATGCTAATTTAAAGTAGGGTACTCTTAGCAAAATGCTCTGATGGAACAAAAAGAACGAATATACTCGGAGATTCTGCATCCTTAAGGACATAAAAGAGGGGGGAATAAGGAAAAGTTACCTATGTATGCCAGTGCAGGATTGTAAGAGTCTACTAAAAATCGAGACTTCGCTTCAAAAAACGAAAAAAATCGAAGTATATTCTACGGCTTCTGAAAATAGCGTGCCACTTGGTTCACTGACTTAGAAAAAAGAGGTTCTAAGAAAGCTTTGATGTGTTTTAATAAGCCGATTTAGTTTCTTATTAATATCAAATTCCTCTTTCAATATATAACCAATATTTGATTAATCATCAATGGTCTCATAAATGAATTGTCAAGCACATCATCTTGTTTATTGTTGCCCCATAGCTGTGCGTGCCATGCTAGCGTAAGAATGCACATTATGTCGTTTTTGGATCAATGATCGCTTCTTTTCCAAGAAAAAGCTGTTAATGTTATTTATTTTTTACGTTCCCAGGTGCAGCTCCCTTCCATGAGCCGCAGAATATACACAATTTTTTTGCGTTTTTTAGCGGAAAACTTTTATGTCCTTAGTGATGTCTAATTTCAAGTATATTCGTCCTAATTGTTCCATCAGAGCATTTTTCTTTGCTAGTGAAAGTGTACATATCTACGAGAAATTCTGCTCGTACAAAAAAGAATGAGATGCTATCTTCCGATTTGTTGCATGAATCGCAGAAAAATTAACGTATCTACTCAAAAAAAGAACAAATCCTTTTTCTGTTACTTAAACGTATAAAAAAATCATTAGAGAAGAAAAATAGAAAAAATCTTGGAATAATTTTACAAGAAAACGCCAAACCCTATCGTGAAACGATCAAAATATCGGCCACAATTAAAGATTCTCAATTCCACCGTCACATAGACACACACCCATTTAACAGCACACATCTTAAACGTACCCATTTCTAAATATTCGTCAAATAAGTGTAACAAGGGAGGAACAGTATTTAATTTATGATCCTGTTCCCAACGAGGAGACGAATCCGAATCACCAGTCATATATCGACGCCTACATTTGTTCGAAGCAATCCTAGCAGAATGGATTAATAATTCCGAGAAAAATTTTATCGAGCCATTCAAAGCAAAGCATACGCAAATGAAGCAGCCATATTGATGTGGAAAGAGTCAAAATTCCCTCAGTCTAGTTTCCGGTCTCAAAAAATTGTCGCCGAAGAAACTTTCACACCATTATAAGGTGCGAGACGAAAAGTTCGAAGCCAAATTAGACATTTTATTTCATCCACATCTGTGTTAAAATCGACTCCACACGTATGCGACTAAAATTTAAAAACATCGCTAGTACTTTTCTGCAAGCCTCTAAAAGCATAAGCTGATAAGAAATTTTGAAAATTTTTTGTAAGATTTGAAAAATTCAAAAAATTCAGAAAATTTCCCAAAAATCTTTCGTTTTTCTTCAGTTATGGGGAATAGGCCATGCAATACATTCGTTTAAAACGAGCGCGGCGCGTCATTATTTACGAATAATTTATAGCTTTTGCTGCTATATCTTTCTGTTTCTGTCTGTCTTTGTCTACATAAATAATCGAACGAAATCTGACTTCTGCGACAATTGTAGACACATGCAATCACCATAAGCATATATTAATTTATGATCATTACATGAAAGAGGGGAATATGGGAACCCCACCTAAGAGTTGGTAGTCCCCGTCACTCGAAATCAGAAAATTATTGACCCTTTTATAAAAAAATGAATTTTCCAGCCGTTTCTAGTTGTTATTTCGCCTTGTTTTTGGCTAAAAAATTGGATGTCATCTACCCAACCCTCCTGGAAAATCCGCTGAGACCCACCCCGAAATTTCGAGCCGTTACACGCATGGATATGATCAGAAATGCACAGGGTGGGGAGTTTGGAAGATAGACCATGCCGAAAACGGAAAAATGGAAAATTTCCTCAGGATAATGAGGCAAAAACGGATTGAAATTGAAAATATCCTGCTTCAAATTGACCAGACCTATGAAACATAGTTTAAAAGCTATTTGGACACTTATCCCAATACTTAAAGTCATTTGGCCCAAAAAGCCAATTCTTGACCCCTCCAGATCGGCCGTGCTGTGCATCTATGGTTATGATGCACGAATAAAACAAAGCACGTGGTCCATTAACCAGTTGTTTTTGTAGATTCGATAGACTTTTCGGTGTAGGTATCTAAAATTTTCTCTCCATTCGGCTCGATTTTCCCTATAATTACTTTATAGAAATTTCAAGTAGGAGACTTTTGTTAAGCGTTCTCATTCAGGTCATGAGAATGCGAGTAAGCGTATACATAATTGAGAACATAAAACACATAATGAAATGTTTTTATATTAGGGGCAAAAAATGATAAGTTATTACTTACGGAAACATGATTTCCAAGCAGCTGCTCAGCAAATTGCTTTCCAATCATTATAACACTGAGTTGTATCAATAATTCTACCATACAACCACCTGGATCGCACTGAAAAGGCAACACATGTAAGCATCCGTAAGTTTGTCGGAGCGCGCTTCGGCGCGGACTGTGGATCATATACAAAGAAGCGGTAATTGATAAACGTTGACTTTACATAAATGAAGCAGTTCTCAGGGAATTACAGAAATACGAAGCTACAAAACAAGTAGGTATTAAACGATAATTAATACAATAACAATGAGCCAATTGAGGGATTTAGAAAATTTATTTATAAAAATTCAAATTTTATGATTTTAATGGATGGAAAATTTTAAAAAATGTCGGAAAATGCGGTTTTTCGTCATCTATCTCAATGAAGGTTTCCGAAATGCAAATCAATTTATCTTAGGCCCGTCTCCTTGGACAAAGCCGCTTACGAGAGCACAGAGTATAACATTGTGCGTGCATATAAAAAGTATGCAGGTGCTACACTTTATTTCACTGAAATCAAAAGGTGATTATTGCCTAAAGAGAGAGCACTAAATGTTATTAAACGATCAATGAACCGCTCGTCGAAATGGACGGAATCAAACGCGCTATCTTATCGCCAAAACAACGAAATTTCAACGACGACTTGTCATTCAGGGATCATCAATCTCTCAAACTAGCGCTTATGTAACCGCAATGACCAACCAGCTGAAACAGTTCAGTAAGACCCATTTAATGGAGAAGGACTGTCGCACATCTTTCTGGCAACGCGGCACAGATGAAGAGATAGCTTGCGAGACGTAGCTTTGCTTGAGCGAAATGGCACGGAGGCAAACCAAACTATGATCAATGTTACATTGCCAGACTGCACGGCATGGGAAATGTGGGAGAGATGGAATTATCGGTGGCTGCGACTGTTCGAAACAGCCGAGGAATAGATAAAATTGGCATTCACGCGCAGTAGATGTTTTTCCGGCGTTTCTATATTCTCAATGAATTTATTCAGAAATCGCTTTTGATGACTATTTCTCAAAAACGTTTACAATCTTCATGACAATTTGTACGTAAAAATCGTTCTTTGCTTCGACTACAACTGAATTTCAAGAAAAAGCGCCAAGAAAAATTGAAAATTTAGACACGGAAGAGCGTTTTAGAAGTTCAATGAGAAGTACTGTCGATTTCTTGTATGCATTTATTTTACTATCTCTATCAAAAAACGTTTAAAAAGTTTGCTGCAGACATAGAAGAAAACATGATGCCAAATAGCTGTTTCGTAGCTCTACTTGAAATCGTTTTAAAACCTACGCTTTTTTGAGCAAAAACGGCACTCGGGCCGCCAAAAAGTATACAAATGTCGTGCAATCGGTGATGCCCAGCAAAGTTTGAGAAGTTACGCAGTCACTGATGGCCCAAAAATCACCTGCGAGAATTATAATGTTCATTCTTTGTATCAAACTGTCACGCGACCGCCAAACGAAGGGCACCGCGCCTTCGCCCCGCGCTCGGCCCTGCACTCTTTTACCGACTGCCTGACTACAAGATGCACCGCGCTATGACCCGGCCTGGGAGCCAATGTTGCGCGCACGGACTCTGCGACGTCGGAAAAGCGATGTCGCTTGCAAACAATGGTTTTTTGGACGTTTGGTGACAAACAGTAACCCAGACGGATCAAGGATTTCTTTCTTAATGGGGGAGCTATATCCCGACTTTTCACAAGCAAATCAAAAATAGGTCCGAAAATTTGCCCTTAACAGCGCGAAATAGTGTTTTCCAGATATGTTTTACATTCGCCATTCTTTTATGTTCAAAATCACTTTTGAAGCAATATTTTTTCGAAAAATTTTGAAGATTTGGAGCAATTTTGTGCGGAAAAATCAATTAATTTCTTTGACTTTTTACAAAAATCTGGCGCGTAGCGCCAGGAAAAGTTTGTGAGAAATTAAGGCGGATAGACGTCTAGAAGCATGATTTTCACTGCCTTGACTTCCTGTTTTTTATAACATCTGGTGCGAAAACGTGCGAGTAATCAATTTCTATTGGTTTGAAAAGTGAACCGGGCAAGCTGGCGGCCAAAAATGGATGAGAATTGAAAATTTTCTTCAAAACTGCTACCAATTGACCATAGCTATCTATAACTCAATCGTAGTTTGCACTATACTGCGCTTTCCTGCACTAGTTTTTGAGGTCATTTTGGCCCCAAAAGCTCAAATTTTAACCCCCTCCCAGATCGGCCGTGCTGTGCATCATCATGCTCACACGGCATATTTTGAGTCTCAGAAAGGCTATAAAGCTAATTTTCTGAGCCAAAAACTATATTACGATGTTGCCTCGATAAAAATAGTAAAATAGTAGCTTTATCAGCCTTTTAAAGCTCAGAAGGAAGTAATACCACGTAGCCTAAATGCAAATTTTGCCAAAGCTGATCCAAAAATGACTTGCACCAGCACAAAAAGCTGCTTCTTCGAAAAGAACTGAGTTGAAAATTAATAAGATTCGAACGCGAGACTACTTTAAGCGATACTATGCTTCGTCTTCAGTGCGAGTCCGTCCTAGGGCTGTTCCAGGCGGATAATTTCAGGCAAGCCTCTGATAGATCTAGAAATATAGAAGAAAAAATAAGCAGAAGCATAGATTGGAAAAACGCCCCGGATTTTTCAGCACGCTTTTTCTAAAGATATACTGAGGCCCCTTCCTCGGATTTGCGGGGCCTAGAGAAGCACAGTGAAACTAAGAAAAGATTATCACTCTGGATATCGAATCATTCGGTCGTAAACATTTACCCATTCGACACTGCATTCTAGAATGGTCCGTCAGATACTTGAGGGTGTCATAGTGAGCACCTTTAGATTTGCATCTGACCCAGGAGGAAAAATCGAGATTTCAGCGGGGGTCAGGGAGGTGGAATCGAAGTTTTTTTTCTACAGTAAGTGGAAGTTTGTGGAGCACGCGTTGCATTCAAACCGCTTGAAAATCCATTGTTGCGGCTCCCGCTCTAACCAGTACGCCTTTTTGGACCCTTCGGCAGGCGGGAAGCGGGTAATGCCTCTCCCCACTCCCTATGCACTGCTGCCAGGAACCATGTGATCGGATGGTCCGGTCGGAGTTGAGGCGCAAATCCAAACTGAAGTCAGATATTATGCAAATTTCGTCGTAGGTAAGGCGTGCAGAATAAGTCATGTCTCAGTGATCGGTCTTCGAAAAGGACAATCAAATGCGAGCAATTTCTGTATCAACCTCAGTAAATTTTTCGATCCGTCTCTATTGCATATTGCTTAGCGCACATTACAGGAGGTAATCACTGAAAGCTTTTTACGATATACGTAAGTACTACGCTCCCCTTTTTATCGAGACTTCTTGCAATGTTCAGATTAATTTTATGCACGGTTTGCACCTGCCAACCTGCTAAGCGTCACAGAAAGAATGCTACTGTTTGGCTAGCGTTGTCTAGTGTTTACTCGTATTTACAGTACATGGCTTTCCCCTAATTTAGAAACAAATTTGTGGATTCTGAGAAAAGAGCCAAATAATTCAGATTGACTCATTCGAATGGAAAATTTTCTAGATGAAGGTGTCCCGGTGGAAGGTGCCACAATGGTAGGCCTTGATGCTTTCTATTCGATTCTCAAACGCCATTAATAGCGAACAACCATACATTTCCTTACTCGCCTGCGCACTGCAGCTATTGCCTAGCTCGTTTGCGTAACAACTTCAAGTTTTTCATTCAAAGTTCTCTTCTGCTCATGCTGATCTGATTTTCACAATGAAAATGAAAAAATGATTTGAAAAATAAAAAAATAAACTATAAAATAAAATTTATATAATGATAAATGAAAAACAAAAAATTTAAAGAAAAAACAAGCCATTCCCAAAATATTAAATTATCTAATAAAAGTATGTAGGAGTGGTCGCCTCGCTTCGTTCATTTCAAAGACTGTCTAATGTAATAATAGTGATTAAAAGTGCCCAGCCTGAATAAAAGATTGATTGGAGATTAGCGGGACAAATTCTGCTAGATTATCTTAAACACTGATTTTTTCATAAACCACGCCAATAGCATTTTTAGTCCCTACCAGTGATGGATTGGTAACTCATTTTCAGTAGGGGCGGTGCAAGTACTAATATTTCTATTGTATTATACAATTTCACCGAACTTCCTCAATTCCGTATACAAGTAGCTTCCTATACCTATATCTCACGTGTAATAACTATACTGCATGTTCTATTGCATTTAGCTACAATTGCTAAGTCTGCTGCTGATTAAAAAATAGACCAATGCTCCACTAATTTGTATATTTTGAGTTGAATCGTAGGTGCTCTGAAATCGTGCGCGTAAATATGAGTGGAAGAAGGCGCAATCAGTCTAGAATTTTTTAGCTGAAACGCGTGAATATTTTGGGGTGAAAAATGAACGAAAATTATTCCAAAGGATAGAGTTGTTACAGATTTTAAGATTTTTTTGTTATTCTCAACTATTTCTTTTGCGATATTTCTATCGAGATTTGGATCAATACATTATACAAATGCTTAAAATTTTACTCCTCCAGAGTTCCAGCTCAGCTACCTCAAAAACCTAAGCCTAAAATTTTTGCTCGTAATACAACTTTAAATTTAGTGATCTTAATTGCATCATGAATGATAAAAAGTCGTGGTATCCGCTCACGTGCACAGCATGGGAATTCTGGGAGGGAGCAGTGTTTTTTTTTGTGCGGGGTCCGTTTGTACATGTATATAGAATGAGTTCCCTATAAAGTCTTTGTACATTTCGTACACACAAATTTTTGGGTACTATAATATCTTACAGTAACGATTTTAGTGTGGCAAAAACACAGTTGTTCGACCTTTGGTGCGTATTTTGTGCATTTCTAGGTTTCTAAGGGCAAAAATCAGTAATAATCGTCTCAAAACGGCGCGAAGCGCCAGAAATTGACATTTTCCTTTCCAAATGCAATTTCTGAAATTATAAAGATATATAGAACCACACAATTGCTCATTTCGGCGCGAAGCGCGAGAATTTTGCGAATTTCGAACCTTTTTGCAGTTTTTGTCTCCGAAAAATCTTTGTACATGTACAAAGACGGTCCCCAAAAGTCTTTGTACATCGCGAAAAATCTTTGCCGAATACAAAAAAACCGTGGGAGAGAGGGTGAAATTTTAAAGTGCCTTTTTGGGCCTAAAAATGGTGGATACGCGTCAAAAACATCGTTTTTCGGTGTTTCTGACAATGCTCAATCTCTCTAGAGCATAAAAACATTGGAAAATTTCAAATAAATCATAAAAAAAATTAATTGAACAATATATAGTCAAAACATGAGTAAATGGCACGAAGCGCTCGAAAATTTGACACTTTTGAGCAAATAGATAGCTATAAATGCTTAGAAAAGCGGCTTTTCTACGGCTTTTCAGAAGTTTTTGGAACTTTCGGAAAATCGCGAATTCTAGGGGGGAAGAAAAAATTTCTGCGGGGGGGGTAAAATTTTTCTAGGGGGGTGAACCCCCCAAGATCATTTATGACCAGGACCCCAAATTATTAAGCTGTTATGTACAATACATAATAAATAAAAATCTAATATGGTGTCAACAATACCTTGCCTAAAATCATGATGCAAATAAGGTTAATGAAGGCACCCGTAAACGAGGTGATTAAAGAGGCTCTTGAGCGTAAAAACGGATCGATTTCTTTCTTGAGCGCATATTCAACAACAACGCGGTATACTATGACGCCAAAAACGAATACAACGACTAAGCATAGCTAAACGATATAAAAAAGAACTAAATGAACAGATGTAACAGGGGGATGGAGGATCCCCTTTTTCAAGTTGGTCGTCCCTCCATCCTCCGAAGCCATAAAATTTTTGACCCCCCCCCATTTTTCGAAAAAATCTCAATGCTTCGACCGTTTTTAGGTGTTTTTGACCGTTTTTGGCCAAAAATTGGAGTTCATTCACCCCCCTCTTAAAAATGGCCGGGGACCCCCAACCAAAATTTCGAACCATTCCATAATTAAAACAAAACAGCTTATAATTTAATGGATTAAAAACAAAATATCTTATTAATTTATAACAACGTATCTTTTGTTCTCATACCTCTGTGTTGCATCCAATTTCGTCAAAAATTTCATCAAAATTCCTTTTTTATTAAAATTTGATTATTTATTATTCAAAAAAATGTTTTTCGGATCATTACAAATAAGGAAAAGCGAGCGACGTGTGAAGACACTTACGAAGAATACAACCGTGATTCCTGAGCCAACAAGTCTAAAAATGCGGCGCGAAAATGGCATATACGGTTCCCATTCCTAAAATTAAACTAAATTCTGTTAAGACGTACATACGGCTAGCAATGCTTTACAGCCTATCTTTTCTAATTATTTGAACAGCTAACTTAGAATTGTCATAGGAAATTAGTGACGGGCCGTATTTAAGGAGGGCAGGAGGGGTCGACCGTTACCCCTTAGTCGGAAATTTTTTTTTTAATAGTAAGATAATGACGAAAGATGGAAAAATCGCATGTCTTTGTCGCAAAATCTTGGAATTTTCGTATTTTCCATAATTTAAGCCCAAGTGCGACCAAAGAATGACACTTTTTATAGCCCTTCAAGTATGAAAACAATTTTCTTTTCAATGATCTTAATGGAAGGAGCATGTCGGAAAACTTCGAAAAAGTGCGGTTTTGCGAGCTATTCCGACCGAATCTCCCGAGATATGGACCCAATTTATGCTGGGTCATACCCCTTTCCCCTTGGCCGAATCCTGGATATGGGCTTGGGTAGACGCATTAGATTAAAGTGACTGTTATGCGCACTTACGACATCTATTCTACTCTCACATTCCTCCGGAAGCAAAAACTTCAAATGGATTTTTCAAAGCCCTCCCGAAATTAGAAATTAAGTTATTTTCAAGTCAATTAAAAATATTGAATTGTCGTTCAAATGTTTATAGGTGCTTTTTTCAATTTTTAATTAAAAATTGAGCTTTAATCCGTTATGACCAGTTTTGAAAAAACTTTATATCTTGAGTTAGCTACTTTCTTACCCGAAAAACGCTAGTTAAATATTGCAAGACGTTACATTACTGGTCCAATAATTTGCTATATTTTGGAAATCTTGGAAACAAAAGAATGACCCAAAATAAGTTTTGATATAGCAGTACGATTGTAACAACTAGCTGGAGAATTTTTGAGATTCGATTAAGTGAACGGGATTCAGTAGGCAGTACAGCAGTGACGTAACGAATTTTGACAGAAATCGTCAGTGCCAGAAAATTTAAAAAATCAATGTTTGAAATCAACTTTGTATGCAAACATAATTCAAAGATTCCCACAAAACTGTCGTCAAACAATTGCTCGCCTAATTCGATAGATAAGATGTTTTACGACTAAAAATGCCACGATTACAATTAAGTTTACATACAAACAGGGCCGTAACTAGGGAGGCGGCCGCCCCTCTCTTGGCCGAAAAAATTTCTTCTGAAAGGTAAGATGATGCACGGTAAGATGGATAAATTGCCAAATTTTCGGTGCTTCGCGCCAGATATGATGTATTTTCCATAATTTTGGCTCATGCGCGTTCAAAAAACATACTTTTTAAAGCATTTTGAGTAAGGAAAAAATTTGTTCGAAAAGTTTACAGTTCATGATCTCAATGGATGGAGCCAGTGTTTTTTTGTACAAGGTCCGTTTGTACATGTACAAATATGGTCCCTAAGTCTTTGAACATTTCGTACACACAAATTTTAGGGTACTATAATATGGTACAGTAGCGATTTTAGTGTGGCAAAAGCAGAGTTGTTCGACCTTTGGTTACGTATTTTAGCAATTTCTAGGTTTCTGAGGGCAAAAATCAGTAATAATCGTCTCAAAACGGCGCGAAGCGCCAAAAATTTGGCATTCTTCCTTTCAAAATGTAATTTCTAAAATTATAAAGATATATAGAACACACAATTGCTCATTTCGGCGCGGAGCGCCGGGAATTTTAGCGAATTTCGAACCTTTTTTGCAGTTTTTGTCTTCCGAAAAATCTTTGTACATGTACAAAGACGGTCCCCAAAGTCTTTGTATATCGCAAAAAATCTTTGCCAAATACAAAAAAACCGTGGATGGAGCATGTCGAAAAACGTCGAAAAATGCGGTTTTTTGCAAGCTATCCCGAAGAATTGCCCGAAATGTAGACTAATTTATGTTGGGTCCCCCCTTTAGTCGAATCCTGGATAAGGGCCTGCGTACAAATATCTAAATTTTATGCTAGGCTGTATTAAAAAATTGCATATTCGCGATGTAAAACTGCGCTCTTTACATTCAGACGCTACGCTCTGAATCCGCGAAATGCGCATTTTATGCATATTTTAATCTAAATCAGGCTAAAGCAAATACAGTCGAACTCGGATATAAGACACACCCTTGGGATAAGGTCTAATTGCGTCTTATAGCCGAGCGTGTCTTATAAGTAAGCATACGCTTTACTTGAAAAAATGACGTGCTTAGTAAGGAGTTCAGTGGAAATTATCTATTATCGAAGCTTGTTTCGATTATTTTTCATTATATGCAATATATGTATTAGCAGACTACAGTTAGCAAAAGTCAACGTATTTGCAGAAAAACATGTACAGAAATTCACCTTTGTCCGCAGAAATTTATATATTAATCAGTTGAAGTGGTCGCGTTTTACAGTCAAGGTGCCAGCGTCTTATAGCCGTGCGTCTTACAGCCCTTGCTTTATATGTATTAAGTATATGCAATGGTAGCAAGTCGGCTGCGTCTTATAGTCTTACAGCCGAGTGTATCATAATGCATATGAACGGCCGAGACCAAAAGTTTTTGCGTCTTATAAGCCGAAGTCTTATATCCATAGTGTCTTATAGCCAAAGTCATATATCCAGGGTGTCTTATAGACGAGTTCGACTGTATATGATTATAAAAGTATTTCTAAGCGATAGAAAACAAGTAGCCCAAACTTGCATTCAATTTTCGTATGAGTAAAAAACTTGATATAAAATTAGTCTGCTAGTGAATGTAAATTTGAAGATAAACACAATTATATGCATACATACTTTCCTTCTAGCCATATCCTTGTAAATTACACAGGGCCAGGTCACGGTCCCGAAAAATTTATTGGCAATGTCGATTAATAGCTGGGACCAGACATGCACGTTAAGGGTTTGCGGCTCTAGACCCCCAGAATGAAAAAAATGGAAAATTTAGTGGGAGGAATGGGGCAAAATGAAGGCGAAAAATGGATGCAAATTGAAAATTTTCTTCAAACGTGCTTTAAATTCATATATATAATAACGTAGTTCTAACGATATTTTAGCACTTTACCAGTTTTTGAGCACATTTTGGCCAAAAAAGCTAAATTTCTGACCTTCCCCCAAATCCAACATGCTGTGCAGCATAAGTAAAATTATTTACCTCAGTTATGGGGTTTTTCTCTTTTGTTCTGATTGTCATTTCAAATTCTGGTCTGACGCTTTCCTATGCAAAATATAAGGATCTCAATTTATAAAATCAAGCTACTGCTATAATCAGCCTTATACGCATACGATACTGAATCTATACTAGTCGTTCCACACAAGAATAAAATTTTTTTTACTTAATTTAATTTATGTATATATGATTGACTGAATAAAAAGCTATCCACCTCAGGGATTATCCCAAAAACAAGCTGAGCAAATAATGCTTAATTAAAAAGTGCGGTTTTTTAATAATTTTTAATTAATTCTTAATAATTTTGTTAATAACCTAATAATGCGATTTTTACTCAAAAAAAGGGAAAGCTCAATTTGTTTGAAAAGTTTAATACACTCCGATTTATAGCAAACTAAGAAACACAACGACAGTTATACAGATTGTCGAATTGAAAGATTATCAATGAAAAATATTAACATAGTTAGTCAGTTATTGAAGAATTAAATTCATCGATAACAGACGCAAGATGAATTGTTGCTTAAGGTACCTCTTCAACAATGAAATCAGTAAGGTCCCAGTCCCAGGCTAACGAGGCCATGTAACGCTTCCATCCCTCGAGAAACAAAGTAGCCCAGATGGACATGCATATAGCGAAGAAGACGGTGAACCAATTGTCAAAAACATGAGTAAGCTGCAAATGACAAAAATACATACGTAAAGCATGTTAGTAAAAATTTATATATGAGGTGGAAGCAGTGTTTTTTGTACAAGGTTCGTTAGTACATGTACAAAGGTGGTCTTCAAAGTCTTTGTACATTTTGTACATGCAAATTTTTGTGTACTATAATATGGTACTGTAGCGATTTTAGTGTGGTAAAACATGGTTTTTCGACCTTTGGTAGTGTTTTTAGCTAATTTCTGGGTCTCTACGGGAAAAAATCACTAAGAATCGTCTTAAAACGGCGCGAAGAGCCGAAAACTTTGACATTTTTCCTTTTAAAATGCAATTTCTGCCATTATAAAGATATACAGAACAAACAATTACTCATTTCGGCGCGAAGCGCAAAATTTTCGCGAATTGTAGACCTTTTTTGCAATTTTTCTTTTCCCAAAAATCTTTGTACATGTACAAAGACGGTCTCGGAAAGTCTTTGTACATCGGGAAAAATCTATGCCGAATACAAAAAAACACTGGGCGGAATTATCAAAATCTACTCTAAAGATGAGTCTTAGCAACTGAGTGTCAACTAAAATATTTGAAACTTTTTCTAATATGATCATGATTAGAAAAAAGTACAACAATCCGCTCAAGCTTGCTAAGCTTAGAATAGACACAACTGTCGCTTAGTTTCCATGGGTGACAATTCAAATCGCAGCTAGGGCACATAACCATTGATCCTACACCAGTAGCATTGCAAATATCTCTACTGAAAAAAACATACTCTAACACTTTACATATTTCGGCAGAAATTAGATTAGTTACACATAAGGAATATTAATATTAGCAAAAGACAATGCTCCGCATGAGAAACAAGGTACACAGATCAAAAGGCTACAAATCAGTCATTGTCCTTGATAAGGAGTTATTGCAATAAAGAGAAGTAAAGTTTTGCATTAAATCTTAAAATAATCGATTGTTTTTCTGTAAGAAATATTTCTGGACTTTTTATTTTTGCATGTGGGCAATTTCTCAGATTCAAAAGGCTGCATAAGGGTAATTGTCTTTGAAACGGAGGGCTTTAATATAGAGAGGCATGTTTTGCTTCATGTGGTAATTAAATTTAGTTTTTTTATAAAATCACAAAATAATTTCTTTTGGCATATTAATTTATTACACAGATCAAAAGGCTACAAATCAGTCATTGTCCTTGATAAGGAGTTATTGCAATAATGAGAAGTCAAGTTTTGAATTAAATCTTGAAATAATCGATTGTTTTTCTGTAAGAAATATTTCTGACTTTATATTTTTGCATGTGAGTAATTTCTCAGATTCAAAAGGCTACATATGAGTCATTGTCTTTGAAACGGAGGGTCTTCAATTAGAGAGGTCTGTTTCGCTTCATGTGGTAATTAAATTCAGATTTTTTACAAAATCGCAAAATAATTTCTTTTGCATATTAATTTATTATACAGATCAAAAGGCTACAAATTAGTCATTGTCATTGATAAGGAGTTATTGCAATAAAGAGAAGTCAAGTTTCGCATTAAACCTTAGAATAATCGATTGTTTTTCTGTAAATTTCTGACTTTTCATTTTTGCATGTGGGTAATTTCTCAGATTCAAAAGGCTACATATAGGTCATTGTCTTTAAAACGGAGGGCTTTAATATAGAGAGGTCTATTTTTTTAACAGATTTTGCGACTTAAGACATACATAGGTAGCTTTTTTCCTAGCCCCCTCCTTTTACATCCATAATAATCCACAATCCCAAGTATGTTCATCTTTTTTGTTCTATCGGAGCATTTTTCTTTGCTAGTATCCTACTGTTAATTAGCATGATTTGAGTAAATCAGTGAGTAAAAACATACAGTAACATGCCACAATAATGACAGCAGTCAATAACGCGGAAAACAATATTGTTCTGAACGTCGGCATTATTTTTTAAAACAAGACAACCTTATCTTATTTAAACAAATCAAAGGTTTTCAGCATAAACTTTATGCAGTTATTGTGTGTAAAGAACACTTTATGCTCAGATTCGTAATCTTGACGTTACATAGAACATTTTGAATGAAAATTTAGCTCCTGCAGCGCTCTGAAACTAAATTTAATTTTTAGTGTAAACTTTACATAACTACTGGGTGTACGGTCAGATTTGTAATCCTGACCTTGGGGAACATATTTTGAAAAAATTCACGTTTTGCAACGCTCCGGAAGTAAAATAAATTTGTAGTGTAAGCTAGACATTTACAATAAATTAATAGTGCAAACTTTACACAAGTACTGGGTGGAGAGAAAACTAACAGTCAGATACAAAATTCTGACATTACATGGAACATTTTGAGAAAAATAAGGCTTCCGCAAGGCTCTACAACTAAAGTTAATTTGCAGTGTAAACTTTACACAACTACAGAGTGTAAAGAAGATTTAATTCGGACTCATAGTTCTCATATTACGATCAACATTTTTGAAAAAAGTTAGTCTCCACAATGGCCTGCTGATAAATAAATATCAGATGTAAACTACTTTGCACCATTGTTGAGTGTAAACAAGCGCGCCCAACTAGCGTCACGTTCGATTCCTGATACATTTTTAGACTTGAGGTCATGTCCAGACTCCTAACTGGAGAAGTTAGCGCAAAAAAAACTACACAGAAACACGTTTGACACATTTTTATTCTATTCGACTTATCCCAACTTCTAAACGGAGAAAGTGGCGAACAAAAAAGTGACAAAATTGTATTCTTCCATCATCCACCGCATTAAAAACTTTGAATTTCTGAACATAATTCCCCATTGAGTGTAAAAAAATTCGGTTTGAGCTAGTTTTTCAGCATTCTAGACTCGTAGTACGTTTGCATGTACACAACTTCTGCTCCGCAAAATATTTGAGATATTTACCAATCAAAATAGGAGAGAAAAACGTGTTTCTTCGGCCATTTTACACCCCTGATTTTGAACTTTACACCCCCATAGATAATTGAATATTGCGTTGTCTGAAATGCAGTTTGCTGCGATGTGTAGCCCTTTGAAGGTACTTTATTTCTATTTAATTCAGTTTATCCCGACTTATAAGCGGAAAAGTTGGCAGAGAAATCTTAGACAAAATCTGTTTTTTACACCATCCACAAGAGTGTAAAGTTTAAACCCCTAGATCTAAGTCCGAATTAAGTGTACAAAAGTTTGCTGGTAAGCCGAAAGTAGCCTTTGAGTCGTAATACATTTCTACTGCAACAAATGTTTTGGAAGTCATAACTGGAGTTGTTGGCAGACCAAATACAGGCCTAAATGTCTTTTTACCCTCAGGTTCTTTACACTCTTTACACTACCACTCCAAAAAATAAGTAATTTTTCAAAGAAATAAAAAATTCTGTATCGAGCTGACTCAATTGACTACAATTCAAAAAGTCAGAGTAAACAGAATGCAAAACTGAGTTATAAAAGTCGTGCGACCGACCAAAATTAAAATTATTTGTTATAACATTACAGTAAAACTTTACACGCTCTTTACACACCGGGTAAAAAAGAATACAAAAAATTACAAAAAAACAAAAAACACGGGCAGCGAATTTTTTGTTATCTATCTTTTAAAAAACCGCACGATACAGAAAAGTCCCGTTATAGCTATATGAGGGTAGACATATGTTGAGGTACCCAAATATATTATAGATACGCGACTAACGCGCTACATACCTATAATTAAACGACTTGCCTAGGAACATCAGAATTGAGAGTCGCACCTCCATAAACGACGCAAAAAATGCCTAATAGAGCGGCAGGGAACAAAGTCTTTGTATAAAAGCCCAGCCAAGCAAAATAGATGGCAATTTTTTCACCAAAATAATTCCTAAGTAAAAAATCTGCATAAGAATATTGAAGAAATAGGTCGATTAACATCATGACAACCTGATGTGATCCAACGGTTGCAATTTATAAAATGCCAACGGCCTGGCCCAAGACTCGTACAGTTTCTAAAATCAGCACATCGATAATTAAGCTAATCAGAAATTTAGCTAAAAATGCAAATAATAAAAGTAAGCATAAGGATTAAAAAAGGAGCGGGATAATCAGGTTAAGGGTGCCAAAGACATTAGCAGTAATCGCAAATATTAAAATTGTCCGGCTTTGAGCTTAGTAGATTATTCTAATTAATTTTTGTGACGAAATGCAAACTAACATCAACATTTTCTAAGACCAATTATTTTCTATCCAGTTGATCCAGGGTTTTTGTATATCGGCGAAGATTTTTCTCGATGTAGAAAGACTTTTCGGGACCGTCTCTGTACAAACATACACAAAATTTTTGCGAAGACGAAAATTGCAAAAAAGACCTGAAATTCACAAGAAATTTTAGCGCAATTGTGTTTCTGTATATCTTTATAATGGCGGAAATTGCATTTCAAAAGGGAAAATTTCGATATTTTTCGGCGCTTCGCGCCGTTTTAAGACGATTCTTAGTGATTTTTGTCCTTAGAGACCCAGAAATCAGCTAAAATACACTACCAAAAGTCGAGCAACTCTGCTTTTGCAACACTAAAATCGCTACTGTACCATATTATAGTACCCAAAAATTTGTGTACAAAACGTACAAAGATTTTTGAGAAGACAAAAACTGTTAAAACGTGTAAAATTCTCAAAAATTTTCGGCGCTACGCGCCAAAATGAGTAATTGTTTGTCCTATATATCTTTAAAATGGCGGAATTTGCATTTAGAATGGAAAAATGTCAAATTTTTCGGGGCTTCGCGCCGTTTTGAAACAATTTTTAGTAATTTTTGTCGTCAGAAACCCAGAAATTACTTAAAATACACTACCAAAGATCGAAAAAGCTTGTTTTACCACACTAAAATCGCTATACACAAAAATTTGCATATACAAAATGTACAAAGACTTTTGGGGACTATCTTTGTACATGTACAAAACGGACCTTGTGCAAAAAACACTGAATTTAACCAGCTTTATTAGTATGCTCTACAAACAAGTGAAGGTATCGTTTTTATCCTTTTCAAATTGGTATGTAATCATGCAATGTTAACTGTTAATCTTCCAACCGGACCTCGACAACCGGGGTTTTTCATCCCCGACCCCGACCGGGGGTGAAAATCTGACCCCGTACGATCACTGACTGTATCATATTATAGCACCCAAAAATTTGTGTGTACAAAATGTACAAAGACTTTTGGGGACTATCTTTGTACATGTACAAACGGACCTTGTACAAAAAACACTGAATTTAACCAGCTTTATTAGTATGCTCTACAAACAAATGAAGTTATCGTTTTTATCCTTTTCAAAATGGTATGTAATCATGCAATGTTAACTGTTAATCTTCCAACCGGACCCCGACAACCGGGGTTTTTCATCCCCGACCCCGACCGGGAGTGAAAATCTGATCCCGTTCGATCACTGACTGTATCATATTATAGCACCCAAAAATTTGTGTGTACAAAATGTACAAAGACTTTCAGGGACCATCTTTGAACAAGTACAAACGGACCTTGTACAAAAAACACCACATTTTCAAAAGAAGTTAAAAAATTATGCACCGGATTAATAAATTGTTGATCTTTTATAGTTTGAAATGAAAGAAACTGATTTAAAAACGTGCTATAAGACAGCGGAAAACGAAACCTTACTATTTAAATGCATTCTACGTATGTTATATGGTACGTTAGATATTTTAATCTACGTTTTTCAAGTATAAAAACACGAATCGTTCATTTCAAATTTTGCCCTTGCGCTATAACTTGAATGCATGTTGATATACATACCAGGTGTCATGTAACTTTTTACTAGAGGGTCGATAAGCATATCCCAATGTTCTCATATAAAATGCAATATACCGTTGGGAAGCCCATCTAAAACGGAACGTTATTAACGCTAAATTAAATGCTGTATGACCATTATTTAGGTTTAAAAATGGTTTTCAAATGATGAGGTTCAGTACAGAACAAATCAATAAAAAGATACATTTATTTCCGAACGATTTTCAAAATCTTCGAAAATTCCGACTCGGGCCTTTTTCAGAAAATGTCAGCATGATAAATAAAGTTCGAGTAGAGGCCGATATGTATGTCAGGTCTTTAGACAAGGATAGCAACTCCGAAATTAAAAATGCCCGCCTCAAACCCCGCCAAAATTGAAATTTTTAACTTTTTTCGTGAATTTTCACAATTTTTCACCCATGAGGATTTTCAAGGAATTCGGTTGCTTGTATGGTAGAGACTTTGATACTAGCTGAGCAAGGTCGAAATCAATTCTTCAAAGTTTTTAGAGCAGGATTAGCAAATTATCTTGATAAGTCTCAAAAGGGATCTGACCTTTTATTCATTTTTCTCTTATGAAGCTCGTCTTATGTCAGCATTTTCAAAGACACGTGGTGACTGTATAAAACTTTTATAAAGTGTGAATCAGTTCCTTTTTTAATGGGTTTTCTAACGATATACCGCTTTTTACTTTTTAAAAAAGGAGTATCAGGCACTTATCTCTGGAAGGAATAGGGGGTGGGGGCGTTCGGACACCCCAAAATTCAGAAAAATTGGACTTTTTAGACGTCATTTTGTGCTATTTTTGGGCTTAGCCCCCCAAAAAATTGGTGTTGGTCCCCTAAAAACATAGGACGGCCAGCTACGTGCCTGAGGAGTATGCCTATGACCCCCTAGCGAAAGGTTACGTGACACCCTGTATATAATTGAGTTTTACGACAGACAAACGTTTATTTTTTTACTGTTTTTCTTATTACTCTCAGCAAGCCCGTATCCAGGATTCGGCCAGGAGGCGGACCAAACAAATTTGGTCTATATCTAGGTAAATTCGTCGGGATAGCTCGCAAAAACCGCACTTTCCGACGTTTTTCGACAAGCTCTATCCATTAAGATCATAAAATTCGAACTTTCCGAAAAAAATTTTTAACTCAAAAAGTGTCGTTCTTTTGATTGCGTTTGAACCAAAGTTATGGGAAATACTTCACATCTAGCGCAAAGCGTCGAAAATTTGAAGATTTCACGTCGAAGATATGCAATTTTTTTTATGACAAACTGACCATTTTTTGCCTTTTTCGATTTTTTATAATCGATTTTTTTGTTAATTTGTACACATTTCTATGTAGTCATAGATCGACAATTCAGAGCCGATAAAGGGTTAGTGCAAAATTCAAAAAAGTAATTGTAATTAATAATGATTTTGGACTAAAAGCTTTAAAGACTAATATGACCTTTTAATTAATGGTGATTTTGAAGTATGTAAAAGCTTTAAGACTATGATGACCTTTCCATAGCCTTTTCATCATGTTAAGAGAAAATGATCGAGCTCATCTTTGAAATGCATTCCTCGAATAATATGACTATTTTAAGCCATGTGCGGCCAAATCAATTCGAATTGCAAATAATTCAAACAGTCACTCATTTTTGAAAATTTTTTCCAATATTTAGAGATGACTAATAAAGTTCACTGCGATTTTGAATAGCGAAATGAATTTTTACACCATGACTTTTAAAATTTTTTTAAATGTTAATCTATAGAGCAAGAATCTTCAGTGAATAAAAATGTCACCTGTCTTGTACTTGGTTTTCTGACATATCCACCGTTTTCCGTCTCGACTTTCTTTCAAAGTAAGAACAGACTAATTACAATAGCAAACAGAAACGAACGGAAATAAGTAAAAAACACCCATTCATCAGTATATTTTGCATTTTTAAATTATGAATTAATTCCATTTTTTTCAGTATAAAAAAGACTGATTACCGCCAGATTTAATCACAAAGAACGATGCTAATTGGTCAAGAAATCTGTATTTGGAGGTAAGTCGATTAAGAATCATACCGCGTCTAGTTTCACAAATAATTTTAAATATTTTACTACAAGAGATCCTACTACCAAATGTCGACCTAATCGACAAATTCTCTAATTTTTTCAAAAACTTTACTTTATATTACTGATAACAGTAGTTGAAGCGCTTTCCCACTTCTATGATAAGAATTTATTTTCGAGGTTGAGCACTCGATATTGCGCTGAAACAACACTGCCAAAATTTATACATGTTTGCTTAATGTATGGTCGACTTTACGTAAAGAAATCCAATTTCAAAATAACGATTTACGTAAGGTAATTATAAGCGAAGCTTTTAATCAGCTTTTAATACATGTAAATGCAATGTAAATCAAATATACATAAATGTACTACCTAAGCCGAAATAAGCAACTACAAATACGTCGAACCGAAATAAACGCCTTCAATTTAAAGACTGCTTCATACTTAGGACTGATTGCAGCAAAATGACTTGAATGCAATGTATCGTAATGTATTCATGACATTTTTATATCTTTATAAACGGTTTTTTGTATTCGGCAAACATTTCCCCCGATGTTCAAAGACTTTTCGGGACCGTCTTTATGCATGTACAAAGATTTTCGAAAAGGCAACTGTAAAAAGGTCCAAAATTCCAAAGTATTTGCGTATTCTATATATGACAGAAATTGTATTTAGAAAGTAAAAATGTCAAATTTTACAGCGCTTCGAGCCGTTTTGAGACCACTTTTGTATTTTTTGGTCAGCTAAATTTTACTACCAAAGGTCGAATACCCATATTTTACCGCACTGAAAGCGCTACTCTACCATATTTTAGTAGCCGAAAATTTGCATGTACAAAATATACAGACTTTTCGGGACCATCTTTGTACACTAACAAAGGGGCCTTCTGCAAAAAGAATGTCTTTATATAAAAAATCCGTTCTTATCGAACTCTATCCTGCATTATGCGGAGATGATTCGGAATAAATAAGTAAAACAACAGGAGATAAACACAAAAAATCAACGATTAAATGAAAATTCTAAATCAAAATCAAACATAAATCTAAATGGGACCTAAAATTATATAATCGATCGAATTTCAAATATATTTTGACTAGAAAACAACTCCAAATTTAAATCGTTATTTTCATGTAAGCATGTACATAAGTCTTTCTTTCAGGGACTGCAAATAACATATTTGCTCTTCAAAATGCGACTTACCTCGATGCAAAATCCCTTAAAAAAACAACAACGCATTAAATCGCTCAATAAAAGAAGCTATTATAAAAAATTATTACGTCGTGTAAAGGATATGCGCTATCGTACACGTTATGCTGAATCAACTTGGTTATGCCAGCTCGATCCGCAAAAGTGGGATCGTAACTCGTCCGAATGAGTATATCCCACACCATACGTATGCGTTCCGAATCTTTGAAAAACGTCTCTTTATTTTTAATGATGAACCTATAAGATTTAATATCTTATTATGAACTGCATCCCATAACAGACATATGTATTGTAATGTACAGTATGATTTGAGTTTCCACCATACTTCACTAAAAACAACATTATGTACATTTAATTTTCTATATATGCCGTTCATTAACAAGTGTTAATAAAACTTGTTTTTCAGTTAACAGATACATAACGGCATAATCGTTGGCTAAATGTGAAAATACGAGTTTACTGCTCCAAAAATCTGACCTACGTAAATGTATGCAATCTAAAGGATTATGTACATTATTATGAACAGCACACTTCAAATAATACTAGTGCAGCATCGCACGTTTTAAAACGACAAATAAGTATGCCAAGATTAGCTATGCAATATTCTTAATTACCCAACAAGATGTCACTGTGCATTATATTTTAAGTGCATATGTAATAAGAACAAAAATATGTTTTATGCTGAATATAAATAAATATGTAATATTAAGCTTAATATGTGAAACCTATGTATATAATTTTATAATTACAACGTAATTTGTATCATTATAATACCCATGCAACATATAATTAATACTTATATAGTATATAATTTTGAAATAAATATGTAATATGTATATTTAATGTATCATCACAAAATGGTCTTTTTCAAAAATTCGTAGGAAGGTGCTATTTTAAGCGTTTTTAGCTATCTGCTCGCTCAAAGTGTCGAATATTCGGCGCTTCCTGCTATATACTCATTTTTTGACGAATTTTTCTAACAGTTTTCTAAAATTTTTACGTTTTAACACTCGAGAAAGATAGAGAATCGTCAGAACGCTGAAAAATTATTTTTTAATGTGTATCCTCCGTTTTTGAGCCCAAAAAGGCACTTTAAAATTTCATCCCCAGAATACCCACGCTGTGCATGTCTGGTAAGGAGTTAACGATTTTTTTCTCACAATACATAAATATGCAAAGGCGTAGCTGGCCTCCTTCTGAATTTGAGGAGAACTAAAATTTTGAAGTCGAATATCTCAACAACTGCTTAGAGACGGGCAAAAATAATGATGTTTTCGAGCTTTTCACAGCGAGATCTACGCACTGAAAAAAATTTTTAAAAATTCAACTTTAATGGAATTATATTAAACGCGCGAGAACCATAAAATATTAGGGTTATTAATTCAAAAGTGTTCTAAAATCTAAACAAACGATCTGTCACATGCGCTTGGAGAATTTTCCATCTTTTCCTTTGAGGGACTTGTAAAAATACAGAAGTTACCAAAATTCTTTTCGGGGCACTAGCCCCCCCAATCTCCCACAGTTACGCCACTGTAGATATGCAGTTTTAGAAGTCAATTTTAATGACTGTTATTTAAACGATGACTGCGGTTAACATATGGGAAAATCCCTGTAACATCTATGGATACGGGCCTGTCCGCATTTCTATTACTGTACAAGCATACTAATTATTGTGTATTATTACTGCTCCTTCATTTTTCGATTAAAGGCTGCCGTAAAATAGTCCGGCTCTTTGTCTTCGGCGGCTGATAATTTAGAACATTCAAAGCTAGAGCAGATGCTGTCCAAGAAATCGGAGACTTTATTGCGCGGCCTAGCGTCATTTTTCTTAATCGAAAGAGAGGATAAAATCTCGTCGAAATGGTAAAAGGACTTAATTAACAAGGTCGCTGAGAAATCTGTTACTAATACACGAAAAGCGATTATTGCTTACTGATTATTGTGATGTGATTACTCTTGTGATTATTATTTGATTTATCATGTATTGCAATAGGACCTTGCAGAACTTGAAGATAAAAAATCTGATAGAGAAGTAAAAAAGTCGAGTCAGCCGGCCTTTTCAAGAAACCCTCATATTCGTTGAAAACCCGCGTGCATAAATAACGTGCATAACATTTACATAGAACGACCTGATTTTATATGACAACAAATTCGAGCAAAACAAAAATTATCTAAGCAACACTTTGGTCCTAATCGTATAATCTAACAAATATCTAAACGACCATAAGGTGTTTTTTCCCATATCAAAAATTTAAGCTTTCTCGATACTTGCTATTTTCAAGCAAAAATTAGGTAAACGGAAAATGTTTGAGGTTTATTGAGAATCAAAACCTAAAGCGTATACATGTGCTCGTATTGGCTGAAAATTTTAAAATGGGTAGAGACATTTTTTCAAGATGGTGGCGAGCAAACCCTAAATATTTCGCTCAAAACATTGAGAGCTATTTGACGGCGCCAAAATGAATTGTATTTTCACACGTTTCACGCAATACTCAACCCAATTAGACAGATAACTTCAATTTTTTAAACAATTTTCCAGCTTCCCTAACAGTACTAGCGTGAATTAAGAAAGTAAGAAGCGAAGAACTGAAAATTTGGATATTGCATTATGATAAGAACTCATTCGTTGTAAGATTTTATCATGCAATGTTTAGGCAGTCATTGCAAAATAAGAACTCAAATTATATATTTTTTAGTGTTAGAAGCGATACAATGCAGACAAAATGGACTAAAAATGTTTCAAAAATGCGATATTACATTACATTAAAAATCGATTTACGGGTTATTTCGACCATTTTCGTCGTTTGAATAGCAAAAAATGGTGAACACTAAAATTTACTGGTTTGGATTTCTAAGATTTCACCCCCCCTGCCGACCCTGATCCTGTGCACCTATAATGTATAGGTAATGTCTCGCAAGCCTGATATTTGGTAAAAACCTCACATACACAAACGCAAATGTCATACTCGTAATAAGCTTCCGTCAATTTTAAGTCTGCTGATACATATCGCTAACGTACGAGTACACCATTGATACTGTGACAGCTATGCATGATCCTGCGGCTTTCACCACTCCTCGCAGTTTTTATCCCCCTCCTTTTCAATTTTTTGATTTGGCCAAAATCGTTGAAAATGTCATATTTTAAGCACAAATATTTTAGTCCACAAGTGCCGACTTTTTTGGCGCTTCGCGTCAAAAAGCCATTTTGACTAAATTCTGATCAATTTTATTGGATTTTTGAGAATGCTATAAGTTTCTATCTCAAAAAATAATTTAAAATTTTTTTGGCTTCCCCAATAATTCGCATGCTATGATCATAGGTAGCGCGATAGCGCTACCTATAATATACTTGGCCACCTTTTTTCTCATGTTTATCACAGCGAGTGCGAATTTTGTCTCCCCCTCACAGCAACAACGGCACACACCTGGGAGGTGCGGTTTTTCTTAAACGATAGATAATTAAAAGACTCGATGTACCATTTCTTCTTTTGTTTACACTCAATGCCGAGTTAGCAATGAGTGTGTAAAGTGTAAACCGAAAAATCAAATAATTTGCGGAGGGCCAATCTTTTAAATGTTGCCCTCGAGCTGTAGATTACGAATCTGACCTTAAAATTTCTTTACACTCAATGCTTGCTGCACACAAATGTAAAGTATACGGGTTTTTTACACCTTGCGTGTTTTCAGCTTATCTAACTCAATTTTGGTTTCTGTGCAGTCCTATTGGTTTTATAATGTAGAGGGTTACAATATCTCAAAGACCAATTTTTTCTTTTTTAACGCAATATATCTTGATCTGCGATCGTTTTAGTGTAAAGCGTTCGAGACGAAAAATAAATTTCTTCAGCTACTCCGCTAAGTAGACGGAACATGCTAATTATGCTTAAAATGTGCCCTGACCTTAGCGTTACAGATCCTAGTATATTTTAGTTCTATACACCCAATATTGCGTTATTAGCACAGGTGTAAAGTTTACACCGAGAAGCACTTTTCCGCCCAGAGCTTTGGGTTCAAACAATTTGCGGAGGGCCCATTTTAATTTTTAAAATGTTGCCCCCGAGTTGTAGATTACGAATGTGACATTAAAATTTCTTTACACTCAATGGTTGTTGCACAAAAGTGTAAAGTCTACGGGTTTTTTTACTCTTGGCGTGTCCTAAAGCTTATCTATCTGAATTTTGGTTTCTGTGCAGTCCAATTGGTTTAATAATGTAGAGGCTTACAATATCTCATAACGTGAAATTTTTTTCTCTTTTAATGCAATATTTCTCGATCTGTGATCGTTTTACTGTTAAGTGTGTTCGAGACGAAAAACGAAATTTCTTCATCTACTTCACTAAGTAGGCGGAACATGCTAATTATGCTTAAAATGTGACTTGACCTTAGCGTTACAGATCCTAGCTTATTTTGTTTCTATACACCCAATATTGCGTTATAAGCACAAGTGTAAAGTTTACACTGAGAAGCACTTTTCCGCCCAGAGCATTGGGTATCAAAGAATTTGCGGAGGGCCATCTTTTTTCAAAAATGATGCCCCTGAGTTGTAGATTACGAATCTGAGCTTAAAATTTCTTCACATCTAATGGTTCTGGCTCGAAGGTGTAAAGTATACGGGTTTTTTACTGTTAGCGTGTCCTGATGCCTATCTAATTCAATTTTGGTTTCTGTGCAGTCCAATTGGTTTTATAATGTAGAGGGCTACAATATGTCAAAAGGTAGAATTTTTTCTCTTTTAATGCAATATTTCTTGATCTGTGATCATTTCGGTGTACAGGATTCGAGACGAAAAAAGAAATTTCTTCAGCTACTTGCACCCCAACCCCAAAAATTTCGGCGCTGCCCACCTATGGATATATGGCCTTAAATATTAAACAAAAGAAGGGAACTAGCAAAGAAAAATGCTCCGATGGAACAAAAAAAGGTAAATATATGTACTTTAATTTCTTCATTGTTAAGGATGTAAAAGGAGGGGACTAGGGAAAATTTCCCTATATGCGCAGAAGCCATAGGAATGTGCTGACTAAACAGTTAGACTTACCCTAAACAACGCAAAAATCGAAGTATATTCTGCGGCCTATGCGCGTTTCTGCAGATTTTCCGTAGTAATTTCGACTACGATGGTGAATATTTTGATTACTTCATACCAGTGATCGTACGGGGACCCCGACCCCGAAAAACCCCGGCCTAAACCCCGACGCCGACCCCCGACCGGGGGCATGATTTTTCGAGTCGGGGTTGAACCTTTTTTCGGGGGTGAAATATAGCATTTTATTTGTTGGTACATCGAAGAATTGTATAAATAGCAAATAAATTCGGAACAAGGACGATTCATTCACCAGCAAAATTAATATGTTAAACTCGACACTCGCGATATTTCATAAAAAGTACGCCTGGTCGCCTTGTTGTTAAGACGTACATACATGTTCGCATATTTTCCATTATGAAGTGCGCCGAAATTACTGCGGAATCACAGGCGTAGTCGGGGAGGGAATGGTGGCACATGCCCCAGAATTTTTCAGAAATTATGTTGATTTTTCTGGCGCAATGTGTCCAGAACATTGAGTTTAAAAAGGTATAAACGTCAAAATTTTCCGCGCTTCGCGCCGAGTCATTATTATATATTGTTATACAGATCCAATGAATTTAAGAGCTTGAATCTGTTAAAATAATCCAGCACTTCGCAGCACTTCAGTGATTTAATGCACTATTAGTTCATTGAATGAAACTGCACATGCTTGTTGAACATAGTAATAAAAGTGCGAAAATGTTTGCGTACCAATTTATCTATTCTCTGCTTTGTTTATCTTTCTTTACAAGGACACATAATTCTATTTTAAATGAAAGGGAAGGTCAAATTTTCTTGTGTTTTTGCGCATTTTCTGTTTTCTGAACTACTTAATAAGAAGGCCACAAATGGGCCTGAAAATGGTAAGAACGAAATTCTCATTGATACATCTTTCAATGACTTATTGGTTGCGACCCGTTGCTGCGCTATATACTAAGCAGAGGTCGAAAAACGCATTTCAGCTCAGAAGTTTTGTGCAGTGTAGGTGTTCATCAATTTTAAGTTATTTTGGACTTAATTCAGAATCGAGATTTTGCCAATTTGCGAAAATTTTAACTTTACTGATTAAAAATTAGAGTGCTTTTTTACAAAATCTTCGGGGGTTCTGCTCTGGACCTCGCTGGTGGCGCTTGAGCGCGTCACCCCAGACCCCCAGCCGTACAATCTCGTTCTACATGTTGAAAGAGATTTTTAGGAGGACAGAAAAGGTAGAAGGATTAGGAATTTTTAAAACTTTTTGGCGCTTCGCGCCGCAATTAGTTTATCTGTTCTGTATGATTTAAGCGGTATAAATTGAGTTTAAAGAGTAAAAACGTCAAAATTTTCCTGCGCTTAGCACCGCCGATTATTGTCTAGGGCGGTAAAATATGATTGAATTTCTTGATGCTTTGCACCACTTATGATTTCCGAACTGTTTATCAATAAAAAGGCGTAAATTCTACATGAAAACTGGTAAAAATTTCGAAAATTTTTCGGCGCTTCGCGCCATTGGCTCCTCTACAATCAGTGCGCCATAGAAAACCGTTACGAAAAAACTGTGGAAGAATACGAAAAAGCGCGAGCTATTAGTGAATAAAATTGAAAGTAATGCTAAATTGCTAAAACCATGCTTGAACTTGGAATGAAAATAAAATGTTGAACATAACCAGCTTTATTAGTATGCTCTACAAACAAGTGAAGGTATCGTTTATATCCTTTTCAAATTGGTATGTAATCATGCAATGTTAATTGTTAATCTTCAACCCCGACCCCGACCCCGAAAACCGGGGTTTCTCATCCCCGACCCCGACCCCGATCGAGGGTGAGAATCTGACCCCGTACGATCACTGCTTCATACTGGAAGATTTAAAAAATTTTTGTGTGGTTTTTCAAGCAGACTATTGAGTTGGCCATGTAAGTGGAAAGTTTGCACTATTATCTTTTACGCCAGAGCATTGTTGTAGGTCAAGATTTCGTTAAATAAATAATACATTGATTAATTAATAGTCATGGAAGTGTCTTCAATGCTCTTTTGCGAAACACTTGAGAACGTTTTGTGACTGAACCCTCATTTTTCACAGGCCGCAGAATATACTTCGATTTTTGCGTTGTTTAGGGGAAGTCTAACTGTTTAGCACATTCTTATGGCTTCTGCGCATATAGGGAAATCTTTCCTAGTCCCCTCCTTTCACATCCTTAACAATGAAGAAATTCAAGTATATTTACCTTTTTTGTTCCATCGAAGCATTATTCTTTGCTAGTGTATGTATATATGGTGGTGATGGATAACCACCTACTACCTCAAATCTTTTAAAGTACTTATTTCCAGAGACTATAAACACTAAAGCAATAGAAAAACAGCACAATGATAAACTTACTCTGATCGGCATTTTTAGCTTCAATAATTCCGCCTGAGCAGCTAGTACTTTCCATGGGGCATGCACTTTTACGAAGACAGTTTTACCAGGTTGCTAAAATGAAAAACTTTATATTATAAGCACCTTAGTTCTTCTGAAGATTCAATACACTAAATGTTCTAATTTGCAATTTAGATTAGAGAATATTCTAAACCCTGGAAAGTAGTTGATCGCTCGGTTTTTTCAAAAATATAAATAGTAGCCATACATATAACGGCTCGAAATTTTGGGTGGGGTGTCCCCGGCCATTTTTCGGAGGCGGGGTGAATGAACTGCGATTTTTGGCCAAAAATGGACGAAAAACACCTAGAAATGGCTAAAAAATTAGTTTTTAAAAGTCGGGGACTTTCAAAAATTTTTTGACTTCAGGGGATGGGAGGACGACTAACTATGGGTGAAGGGACCCCTCATCTATCTTCTTGTTACATGTATTAGAGTGGCGGATTAGTAACAGTACCAAACGGTAGTTTTTATTAAGTGTATTAGTAACACATGCACATAGGAGGGGTGAGAAGGGGTATTACCCCCCCGCTGAAGGTTCTAAACTTTAGATACTGTCGGGAAATTTGAGCCAATACATACAGTCGAACTTCGATAATGCGTACATGGGATAATGCGTTTTCTCGCATAATGCGTACAGTATTGCTAGGTCCGGACCGAAAGGCAATGTAAAACATAAGGCGATAGCATGGGATAATGCGTACTCGGTTAATGCGTAATGCGTGCAGCCGATTTCATCCATCGGCCTATGCCTACATGTTAAATTACCTGGCTCAATGCATACAGCATGTATTTTTTCACCTCGGATAATGCGATCAGCTCTTTGGATTATGCGTATGGCTTTTATTTCGAATTCCACGATCAGTTAAAATAGCGAGGTAGCGTACCCTATTAAATTATTTCTCATTTCCTTCCTGGCTTTACAGTTTTCATAATACGTTTTCTGTCTTCAACGAATACTTTAGGCACAGCGACATGAATGATATCGAAGATTTTTGTGACTTTAAGCGTGAAAATATGTTAAAACAGACTTGTATTGCTTATTTTTTTCTATAAAAAATGATTTTATCGCATAATAGTGTATTCCTTGATTAAAATCTGGGGTATTCGGATAATGCATACACTCGGATAATGCATACAGAAGGGCTTGGTCCATTGGGTGTACGCATTAAGCAAGTTCGACTGTACAAGTCTATTTTCAAGCGATTTCGACGTAAAAATTGCTAAAAACTCAATTTACTATTGTAAACATCATGTATTTTACCCCTCCCTGATCCCAGAACTTCGATTTTACCCCTCCCTGGCCAACCTGACCGTGTGGATCTATGATTAGTAAGCACATTTTTTGTGTTCGGCTAAGATTTTCCACGATGTGCAAAGACTTTTCGAGACCATCTTTGTACATTTACAGAGGCTTTAGAAGAACAAAAATTGTAAAAAGGTCTGAAATTCACTAAAATTTCCATCACTTTGAGCCGAGCCGAAGTGAGTAATTGTCCATCCTGTATATCTTTATAATGGCAGAACTTGCATTTAGAATCGGAAAATGCCAAATTTTTCTGTGCTTCGCGCCGTTTTGAGACAATTTTGAGTATTTTTGTTGTCAGAAGCCCAGAAATTGGCTAAAATACACTATCGAAGATCGAAAAACCATGTTTTACCACACTGAAGTCGATAATGTACCACATTGTAATACACAAAATTTGCATGTACAAAATGTACAAAGACTTTTGAGGACCACATTTGTGCGTGTACAAAGGGACCTTGTATAGAAAAAGACTGTTAGTAAGTCATTATTAAGTAAGTATGCATGTAGTAAGCAGTGATCGGACCGAGGCCTCGGCCTCGGCGTTTTTGGAGCCTCGGCCTCGGCGCCGAGGGCGAAGCTGAAAAGTGCCGAGGCGCCGAGGGTTAAAATTAAATTTGAATAAGTTTAATATATCCGTTAGATATTAACTATTTAGAATGCATCTGCAGTACACAGGCTGTTTCTTACCTATTGGCTTTTCTTATGGTTTTAGGCGCGTATCCAGTTACACCAAGTTACATACAGCAAAGTGCCAATTCATATTCATATGATGACTACATAAGTTTTATTTCTCGTGCTCGCTACATGGATCGGAAAGTACAGTGCAGAGAAAATAATCGTAATATTAAACACTTTATCTAACTAAAATAAATGTTTATATGTTTATTGTTGTTAGCCAGAATTCTGATTTTAATCTGATGAAGCAGATAATTCATCATCAAAATCTAGATCATCTGAATCAGAATTAGCCTCATCCATTTCGCCTTGTTGTGCTATCGCATCATCGTCGTCGTCATCCTTCATCAGATTCTTTAAAGTCACACTATTATAACCAACTGCTTTGAGATTATGCTTTGCAAAAATGAGTTTTTGAACTGTCTGTCATTCATTCACCACAGCTTTTCTATTCTTCCACCGCATTGTCATGAATTATTTTTATTTTAGAGGTTTTGTGTGTCAGTATCACTGATTAAGTTTCCTACCGACTTTCCTGCATAGCATATAGTTCCTATTTTAATTCTAACGTAGAGCTCAGGCTCGTATACAGGGGGATTGGGGGAAAGTGCCCCTTTCGAAATAAAATGTGAGAATAATCGCGAAAGACTTTTCGCGCTTCGCGTTGAATTTCACAATGATAATTTGAACGATCAAAAGCGTCTTTTTGCTACATGGATCGGAAAGTACAGTCGCTACATGCAGATGCGAATTTAAGGGGGCGGCCGTTCCCCATTGGCCAAAATATTTGGCAAGATAAAGAATGGATATGCAATCTGCAATGATTTTTGGTCGTCAGTGACCATAATTTCTAAATTTTTCGGCGCAACGCGCCGGATGATACCTATTAATGACATTTATTTACTTTCTTGGCGACCTGGGCCCGGTTTCACCATAAGTTTACAACTCATAAGAGTCCTACGACTTCCGTTTTACGGGAAAATCGGATTCACCATCTTTTTAGGAGTTATGAATTACGACTACGAGTTATGAGTAACGAGCAACGGGTCAAGAGTTCGTATTACGAGGGTTTCACCAGGGTTTCCGTAGGACTCATAAAAACTCATTTTTTACGAGTACTTTTTGGACCTTTTTACGAGTACTCGTAATAGCCAGTGATCGGACCGAGGCCTCGGCCTCGGCCTCGGCAAGCCTCGGCGTTTTTTGGAGCCTCGGCCTCGGCGCCGAGGGCGAAGCTGAAAAGTGCCGAGGCGCCGAGGGTTAAAATCAAATTTGAATAAATTTAATATATCCGTTGAATATTAACTATTTAGAATGCATCTGCAGTACAGAGGCTACATATTTTATACCTATAGACTTTTCTTATGGTTTTAGTCGCGTACCCAGTTACACCAAGTTACATACAGCAAAGTGCCAATTTATTATTCATGTGATGACTAAGTTTTAATTATCATGCTCGCTACATGGATCGGAAACACACATTCCCAAAGGAGGGGTGAGGGAGGGTTATTACCCTCCTCTCAGGGTATAAGACTCAAGTCACTGTCAGACGATTTTTGGTGAAAACCTTTTGAATATTTTCTGAACCTAATTTTTACTATGGCAAAAGTGCAGCTAACTATTAGAATTTCACGAAGTGATACAGTATTTTTGAATGTAAGCAAGAGTGAATAGACAAACTATCACTATAAAACATGCATGCAACACCTCAAAATTTTCGGGAGGGGCTCCTCGGCATACATGTAACGGCTTGAAATTTCGGGTAGGGGTCCCTGGCCATTTTTAGAAGGAGGAGGGATTAGCGACTCTGATTTTATGTCAAAAATGGCAAAAGCACCTAAAAATAGCAAACAAAGCGCAAATTTTCGCCAAAAATGGGTTTGGTGGGTAAAAACTTTCTGACGTTGGAGGGAAGGGTGTGGGGAGGACGTCCAACCCTGGGTGGGTGGGGACTTCCCCAAAGCCACCTTTTACACGTGTGGTTTTCGGCCATTTTTATGGGAGAGGGGGTCACGAATTTTCGACCGAAAATCGCAAAAACGCACCTAAAAATGGCCAATAAATGCAGGTTTTGCCAAAAATCAATTTCGGCTCGTGCATTTTCTTGGAGCCATTTTTAAACAATGTTGAAATACTTTCTTGGACAACGTGATATTAATTATATCGTTTTCCAGTATATTTTAGGAAATTTCAAAAAATTTTCGGCGCTTCGCGCAAAATATCGCTAATATAGTGTATTTCAATTGAAGCAGGGGAAATAAACACTCCAAAATCAATTTTTGTGTAATCTAGGCATCTTTATGCAGATTTAAATATCATTTGTATCTATTTATACTATTTTCAAAAATTTTATGCAAAATAAGTACTATTTAATAACTTTGCACTTTTTTGCCGTTCAAAGATAAAATTGAATAATTTATCCTGATGTTGCATTGGATTTCTAAGCACAGTAGTGCTTATTACAATATTTAATTGGCATATTGCAATATCTGTAATATTTCTGATTTTGTAGTACAAGTTGTTTCAGCTTTCTCAGTCGAGTTTTATGTGTAAATTTCATCAAAAGCTGATAAAAATTTCGGCGCTTCGCGCCGAACTAATATTATCAACTAAATTCAAGCCGAATTATCACATTTAGGGCCACGCTTTTTTGTCTTCGGCAAATATTTTTCATAATGTACAGAATCTTTTCAGGACCGTCTTTGTACATGCACAAAGATTTTTGGAGAGACAAAAACTGTAAAAAGGTGTAAAATTTCCGAAAATTTTCGGCGCATCAGTAATTGTCTGTCCTATACATCTTTAAAATAGTAGAATTTGCATTTAAAATCGAAAAATGTCAAATATTCAGAAAGCCAGGAATTAGCTAAGATACACTACCAAAGGTCGAAAAACCCTGTTTTATTACACTAAATCGCTACTGTACCAGACTATAGTAGTACACAAAAATTTGCATGTACAAAATGTTCAAACACTTTTGGATACCATCTTTGTATATGTAAAAAGGTATCTTGCACAAAAAAACTTTGTTTAGGACTGCATTTTTTCCGGTTGCAGGTCACACACTGGCAGTATGTAAAAATGTGTATGTTTAAAAATATATTTATATAAAATATCTACAAAAATTTGTTCGCTCATACAAAGACACTACTCAATTTACTGGTCTCCCATTTTGGGATTTCACCCTTCCCTCAACTCTGGACCCTGGGAAACTATGATGGGAAAGTACAGTGCAGTTTCCGTCATATTACCTGCCGCACCAGAATTGGATGACTGAAAAAGCGTGTTTGAACATGCATTACTGCAAAAGCGAGCACAACAATGGCTACAGTTCTGTCTTTACTTAGCTAATTTCGTTTGTTCGTTTATTTCTTCAACACTGTTTCTTATTTATAGTAATGAAAGTTTTTAAGTGCTTGTTCAGCCATATTTTTGATTATGTAACTTTTCCAAGTCTTCATCAACGGCAACTTGTCAAATTAAGTATGCTTTCATGCTGCTGACTTTATTCAATAAATCCTTCACACATTCAATCTACTATTATTGAAAATAAAAATGAATTGTTTGACATTCGATAAAGTGTTTAACATTACGATTATTCTCTAGCTAATGTGCATACAAAATATTCTAAGAGTACTATTTATGGGTATAGGTATATAAGCTTGACCCTCGGCATTACCCTCGGCCTCGGCCTCGGCCGAGGCAAGGATTTTAAGCCGCCTCGGCCTCGGCCGAGGCCGAGGGTCCAAAAAGTACCCTCGGTCCGAATAGCATGTATATCTTTTCTGTTGCGTATGACACTCTTTGTTAGTCATTGTCTCGGTTTTAAACAGCATAATTATGTGATCAATTGCAGATTTTATGCCGCTCGATAGAAAAACATAGAAAGTGTTAAGAAATATTTGGGATTTAGTCAACAAGAATTAATAAGCTTCTCAGAAAATTTATAACTTTAAATAAAAACGAAAATAATAATATTAGTAATAATAATAATGACGATAATAACAATAATAATAATAATAATAATAATAATAATAATAAGAATATTACTAATACTAATAATAATAATTATTATTATTATAATACTAATACTAATAATCATTATTATTATTATTATTATTATTATTATTATTATTATTATTATTATTACTATTATAATTTATAAACGAAATCAATTGAATCAGATTCAGAGACGTTACGAAGCTAAAAGTATATCACAGCGTATTATTTTAATTTTCAAATTTAACAAATCATTCTTAGTTGTCATTAATACGTACATAAAATATGCAGTCGGCTCTTTTCCGAAGGAAGTGCGATGAAATTCTAATTTTCAGAAATCTAATCGAAAATATCTGATTTCCGCAATTCATGAAAAAATGTCTAAGTGATTGTAATATTTTTCATAAAAAAGCTGCGAACATTACTAACAAGGGCTAAAGAAATAAAATTTCGAATTACTACTCAAGAATGCAGCTTAAGAATCGACTTTTATGGGATTTCTCTAAAACATTTTTTGAAAAATATATTATTTTTTTTAATGCTAATCTTCTTAACCTTTACATGTGCTGCCAGTCAGGGGCGGATTTAGGGGGGGCGGGGGCGGCCGCCCCCTCCATTGGCCCAAAATAATGCGCAAAATTAAGCATTTTTAAGCGATTTTTCGCGATTTTCGGGTCAAAACGGCTAATTTTTCCGCCCAAGTCAGGGTTCCGCCCTTCTTAGGGGTACCGCCCCCTCCCCCTTAGGAAAATCCTAGATCCGCCACTGCTGCCAGTATATGTATTATGTAGGTGTGTGCACGAAAGTGAAACAAATTGAGAAAAAACAAATCAGAAAACTATTAAACGCACTAGTCTGCCACTTCTTTACGAGTCCTATGGACCTCTTTTTGATCCGTGATGATATTACAAAATTTACGAATCTTTTCACTCGTAACATTCGATCGTAATATTTGGTGAAACCGCCCAGTCGTTATTCATGAAAAAACACTCGTAAGTACTCGTAGAACTCGTAACTCGTAGCCCGTGGCTCGTAAATTTCAGTTTTTGGTGAAACGGAAATTTGTAGCACTCGTAGCCCGTACTTGTGAAACCGTCACCTGTACCTCGTAACTCGTAGCTTTGTGGTGAAACCGGGCCCTGGAAGCCCTTTTCTGTTCATGTAGGTTTCAAAACAATTTAAACAGCAGAAACAGCTATTTTTACATAGTCTTATTCTATTTTCAATAAAAAAATTTCAGTGTTTCGCATCAAATGCTCTAAATACAGGAAATCAAGCAGTAAATCATGCTTCTAGACGTCTATCCGCCTTAATTTTGCAAATTTTTCGGCGCTTCGCGCCAGATTTCTATTAAAGCCTTAGAAATTTAATGATTTTTCTGCACAAAATTGTCGAAAATTCTAAAATTTTAAGAAAAATATGACTTCAAAAGTGATTTTATGTAAAAGTATACAATGTAAAACACCGAAAAATGCTATTTCGCGCTTTGAAGGGAAAAATTTTGGACCTGTTTTTGACTTTTTTGGAAAAGTTTGTATACCGCACCCCTCCCGCTACTGGATGGATCAGAAAGTACAGTAATTCTCGCATTCGTCTGCTACCGTAAAATGTTCAAAAACTCTTTTTTTGTAAAGCTAAATCTCAAAGCAGTTGGTTATAATAGTGTGACTTTAAAGAATCTGATAAAGGCTGACGACGACGATAACGCGATAGCACAAGGCGAAACAGATGAGGCTAACTTTGATTCAGATGATCTAGATTTCGATGATGAATTATCTGCTTCATCAGATTGAAATAAAAATTCTGGCCAACACCAATAAACATTTGTTTTAGTTCGATAAAGTGTTGAATATTACGATTATTCTCTAGCTCATGTACATACAAAATATTCAAAGAGTACTATTTATGGGTATAGGTATATAAGCTTGACCCTCGGCATTACCCTCGGCCTCGGCCTCGGCCGAGGCAAGGATTTAAAGTCGCCTCGGCCTCGGCCGAGGCCGAGGGTCCAAAAAGTACCCTCGGTCCGATCACTGGTAGTAAGTAGTACTTATTACGTGAGTACTTGTTGTTAAGTACATATAGTCATCGCCAGATTTGCACGTGGAATTCAGGTGACCTTCAGAATGGAAAAACGGGAAGTTGGCAGGATAGGGTACAACCCCAAAAATCGAAACCAGTTTATACACGCTTTTTTGCTGGTAAAATGATGAAAATGTTCAGAATTACATTAAAAAACGCTTTAATATGGCGAGACCGCGTTATTTCAATAAGATTTTTAGTCCATTTCGACAGCATTATGCCACTTTTAACGATAAATATATAAAAACCCATTAATGCGACCGATAAATTCAAAATCTTTCAACATTATAGGCGCTTTTTGTGCGGAAAACATGGAAAATTTTTAATCCGAGAAAATTCTGGCATTATTCCTGCTTTCGTTATCAAACATGATGTAGAAAATGATCTAAGTTCAAAATCTTCCACCAGTATTGAGCACCTGTCCCTCTAACCCCTCACAAAGTAATTATATCCTATGGACCCCCGAAGTGCATGTATCTCCCTCGAAAAATTCTGTTTGATGCTTATCCTACCATAATTTTTAGGCCTTTTCTACTTTTGGACATTTTATGATCCCAATCAATCAGACTCAGACCCCCAGAATTTTGTCTATAAAGAGGACCGCTCGTAGCGAAACGCTAAGTGCGACTTATGAACGAACCTTAGGATCTGGAAACGACCTTTCCAATTGCAAGCCTCTCTTAATTAGATTTTGTTCAAATTCCTGTCGCTTAGCAACTTTTTTGTGCTCCTCTTTATCGATCGATATTTCATACGCCAAAATGTAATCGATTTTGCGCTGCCCGTCCATAAAATATTTAGTTCTTTGTGATTTCTAAAATATAAAAAAACATATAATTTTTTGACGCCCAAACTATCAAATTCAAATTGAATTCAAATTCAAACGATCAGAAGAGTCCACGGTTGGCAAATCACAAATAATACTCTAAACTAAGAGACTTCTTCTGCGGCTGCTAAACGGCAACTCATTTTAATCAGCACACATACCGAGCTAGAAATGTTTTCTACATCTTATATGAAACATTAACGAGCTAAATTTCATTATACGATGATTGCTACAATGGTATCCATGTGTTGAGTTTACGGCCCCATCTGTAAAGGAAATTGTTTGATTCTTGCAAACACCCCAAAGGGAGAAGAAAAATTCTCGAAGTAAGTCTACAACACCGCAAAAACATATTTTTAGGGTACTTTTAGCTAAAAAACGCAAAATTTTTGTTTATGTATAGTTTAATTTTCTAAATCGCGAAAAAATCATTCAAATTTGACTTAAATGGATGTCAGTTTTCTCCATGACTCCGCCAAGGATTCATTGCTGATATTTGCTTCCTAGCCCGCTCGGAATCGCTCAAATATGAACTAGACACGTAGAACATGTCAAATTTTTGTAACGCTTGGCGCTGAATTTTTTTCTGGGTCGCTTTTTTGCAAAACACAAAGATTTAATACAAAATCAAAAGTTACAAAATCATTTGCCGATCGAATGATGAGTATTCACTTGTACAGTGTACACGATATATTTGTTTTATATTAGTATGAAATAACGTCTAAAACTTTTCGAAATCATTCTTTTTTTAATTTTTTCTTCGCTGTTGTATATGACTCATCGAGATACGGTCAAAAATGCTCTTGTTTTTGCCAATCTAATATTTCACGAGATATCTGACCAAAAAATTTCCGGCCCCCTCCGAAATAAAATCCAGATTCTAGTGGGAAGAGAAATAGTAGAATATTATGACCTAATTGTTGCTCAAAGAATAATTACCAACTAGATAAATAGTAATAAATGACGTAACCAGAATTTTATTTCGTGAGACCCGAAAATTCCTAATACGATGCCCCTGTTAGGAACATGCACTTTTGCTTAATATTTAAATTATTTAAAATGAATAGGCTTGGCAATTTTAAAGTAAAAGATCTATTCTATTATAAAAACATAGTCAATATGACTAATAGTCCCGTGTATCTTAGAAAACACTCGTCTCAAATATTCTCAAAAAGCTGCGAAACCCGACAAAGCTAAAATGAAAGTTTACTATAAAAAAGAACTCATTTTTACTGCGTGATTTACCGCATTAAACTCACCGATGAGAACATTGACATCGTTGATGCCGAATCCGAGGATCGAAGCTGCTGTCTTTCTAAAAACGGCGTTTTACATATATAATAATAAAAGCCTTCTTCGGGCGTTTGTGAATAACGAACGAATTATATAATAATACTCGTATGTTTTTCGTTTTTATAGACGCTTAAGAGGTGAGAGTCGAGAGCAGCTTGTATAAGTTAAGCATTTTTACGAGCTGAATAAAAAACATGACTGAGATGTTTTCCGCTAGGCCTAAAATACCTACCAAAAGCATAGCAAACGTCATTAATTCATCGTTTGATAATAGATTTTCCGTTCATTTCATCTAAATATTTACGTTAAAAAGAATAAATATGCATACGCATTTCAGGTGAAATTGAGAACATAGATTAAGCGGCTACCAAAATAATGAGTTGGTGATTAAAAGACACACATAGATTTATCTTAGAGCTAACTTTGGCCACAATCTCGCCTTTATATAGGTATTGATGTTTGTTGTAGTAATTCTCGCTATTTAGAATATAAAACAAGCTTGCATACATTTTTGACGGCCTTAACTTTTTTCTAAATGATTTCCTTGAAATTTCGCGAAAAAGTCATCAACGTCATTTCAGACGAAGGTAATGCAGGTCGGAACGGCCCATATATTAGTAAAACTCCTATCCATAAACTAAAAGGGGCTGATCTGAACGATAACACATGCAATGCCCTGAACAACTGTTTCGGAGGAATAGGATTACTGAAATCAGACGCTGCTCATAATCAAACATGGACATTGGGCAGCGCCTAAACTCTGGGGGAAGATTGGTCAAAAATTTCTAAAGGTCACAGAAGTGCCGACACATTTGCTTTTGTGGCAAAAACACCATTCTGCGACGTTTCACGTCAAGCTCTAAGCATTGGCATCATCGCGAAAAAAGAAAAAAATTTAGAATTTTAATTCTGGGGTTTTCGCATTCTGAAGGTATTAACGATTCTGGCAAGGTCCAGTCAGACCCAACGTATCGAGATAAGTCTTCTTTGATCTTTATTCCTGTGCTAAATTAGATTTTTGAATTTTTAAATCGGCCCATAAAGGCCATAGATAATCCATTGCTAAGCTACGACTAGCAAAAGGCCCTCTTTACAGCTATATGGAAAATAAAGCTATGTGAGAGCAAGTCCAATGCTTCGCGTCGGATTTAAAGAGCTTATATCATCTAATGGCATTCTGTTTGGGCAATGACAAAATTCCAAAAGTCCTCGATTGTTTTAAGAGCATAAATGTAATTTTCAAGTGAAACGAATACGTAGGGTAGCACAATCATATTTTGCAGAACGTAGTAATTCCAAGAAAGGCCTTTCATGTTATTTAAGCAAAGATTACAAGAATTTTTGGCACCCTAAACCAAGTCGTTTCATATCTTTTATATATCTTACATCAAAGGCATGAATACGTACATATTCAGTAAGTTTTGACAAACAACATGCATACATATTTTATAATGTGTGAATATGACAGTTATCCAGCGTTTTTTCTTGCACGGGCCTCTTTGCACAGTGCAAAAACTCCCAAAATCCTATTGCACGACCAAGAATTTTTTCTGCCTTATGCATATCTATGTAAAATTGCAAAAAACTCCCAAAATCTATTTACACGACCAATAATTTTTTGTACTATGCATGTCCATATAGGATTTTTCCTGCAGTAAGATTAAATACTGTATTAAGTATTTTCACATCAAGCTAAACATTTAGAAAATCGCCATTTACAAACTACGGCCATAAGGGCATACTTATAGAATCGAGGATTTATCTTTTCTACAGGCAACAGTATAGTATAATGCGCGAGCGACGAACTAACGTATAATAGCCGGTGCGCGACTAATTTAGAATTCATTTTGATGCGGCGCACGCATAAGAATGAGGCGAAAATATTGAACTGAACTTCACGACGTATTTAACTGCAAGTCGTTGAGCCTCACTCTTAAATTCAATTGTTGTGCAGGATTACGTTTAACTACACAAAAATATAGCCTGAATGAGCGACATATTCAAAATTACAAAGATCGAACTTACTTACATACGTGGCAATGCATTTCCGAATATCATTGAGATAAATTTCATTGTTGCAAGGCTTTCTGCAATTCTGTTATTTGGAAAATTCCCCTTTCGTTTAGAAGTAATAATGCAAAAAAGTAACAACATAAGTACATGTCCAAACGGACATTCGCATTTCTTGCCTCATTGTCATGCGTAAGCACGAAAAATATACATTAGGAAATTCAGTTCAGATTTTCGCTTCATTGTTTTGTTAGCGTGCGCCGTACCGAAATGAATTCTAAATGAGTGGCGCACCAGCTATTACACCATAGTACGCCGATCGCGCATTATACTTTACTGCTGCATGTAGAAAACATACGTCCCCGATTCTATAAGTATGCTGGTGTTACATCTTAAAGTGTCCGGCACCTTAAAGTGTCCGGTAGGACACTTTGAGGTACCTTGCAAGTGTCCGGGTTTACCTTAAAGTGTCCGGGCCACAATAACGTGCTTAAAAGCGAGAAAAATGTATTTAAACATTGGATAGAGTGGGCATCATACGCAGACGTAAAAGGATAGGGCTTGAACCCCCTAAAATCCAAAGTCTCTCTCCAAATTTGTAGATCCGTAGAATTGAATAATTTAGCGTTTTTTGCAGTTATGCTCCATCTGACTGTCAGAATTTAGCCCACTGCCCATGTAAGGTAGCAGGCATTTAACAGCCCAAAGTGTTGGGTGCCTAATTGTACAGCGAGTGATATTCGTGGGCGTATATGCGTAAGTATACTCAGCGTAATCCGGACACTTTAAGGCAGAGCCGGACACTTTGAGGTGCCTTAAAGTGTCCGGCCGGACACTTTAAGGCACAGACACTTTAAGGTGCGACACCGGTCACAAGTTTATTGCATTTTTGATTATTTCCATTTGAATATAATGCCAAAATTATACTAAGAACGTTGGTTTTTCAGTCGTTTTAATTGACATGCATAACGCTTGCCTATTTTCTATCGCAAGTATCGAAGTGTGAAAGAAACAGTTCGTGATTTTGTGAGCGAGTCTAACATTGAAAATTACACAAGTTTTGATTTTCTTAATTTAATCAAAAGATCTGATTAAAGTTAAAACATGTAAACATGTAGCACGATTTCCAACAACTCAAACAACTTATAGGTACTGCTGCTGACTATGATATAGAAACCTTAGTAATAATTGTTGAGCATGTGTTACTCGCTTATTTACTACGTAAAGATCGAAAACAAGTGAAAAACGACACGTGCAATAAAGTGCTGAAAATTTTTAGCATTTCATTCATAAAAATGATCGTTTCAATGTATTGTTATACGATTCAGTCGGCATTAGCCAAATCTCTGTTGAAGAAAAAGTAATTCCTCTATTAAGTGTTCAAAAGTTATTGTGCCTTCAACGACAAAAAATTTGTGTGAAATCTAACATTCAAAATTTAGTGAATTATTTTGAAAAAGTAAAGAGCTGAATTAAACATATCTTATGTCCTCCTTATTTTTAACACATTTTTTCACCATTGTTTTTGTCAAAGCGAATAAAAAATCAATTTAGCAAGGGAATATGCAATGTCAGTGAAAAAGTGATAAACGACACGAAAAATTTATAATGGTATATAAAATTATATACATATCTCAACAATTACCGGCGTGAAGCGCCAAAATTTTTGGGAATTTGATTATAAAAAGTACTTGGTTGTTCGAAAATCAAAATATTTCACACGACTTATGCTCAGATTTTTCTTTGCAACGTGCAAAAATTGCTAAAATTTTCCTTTGCACGAGGCCAAAAAATTTTGCACTGTGCAGAAAAATAAAACAGTGCTATTATCTCCAAATATTTCATATAAAATTTATCCATTACTCAATCAAGCGAAAATAATGTGCAGCAAAACGCTGCAAAATGCAATTCTGCGTACATATAAATGATTTTTCGAAATGTCTCGTGGAAATTTTTCGAAATGTCCCGAAATTTCTTAGAAATCATGTTCGTATCTCCTATAACTTGTCCCGCGATGGAACAAAACGTTCCGGGTAGATTATTTCGAGAATACTCTTCAAATAAAATAAACCAAGCAAAATTTTCATGTGCAAACTGATAGCCAGCCGTAGATATCAGATTTACTGAAATAGAGGAGTAGGCTCACATTTAAATTACATTTTTTATCTAAACTAAGGTATTTTCTTGAAAAAGTGCGCAAAAATCAGATTTATACATCATCCATTTAGAAATTTCAGAATTTTAAACGCTTGTACGTGTTTTTACGTGTTTCCATAATATATTTTGAACTTCAATGTGCCATCCTAAGCAGGCACGTAGCTTTGGGGGAATGGGGGGTCCGAACCCCCAAAATTCAGAAAAACCGGAAAAATAGGACTTTTTACACGTTATTTTGTGCTATTTTTGGCCCTTTTGGACCCCGGACCCCCCAAATTTGTGCTGGTCCCTGAAAATAGGACGGCCAGCTACGTGCCTGATCCTAAATATGCAGAACTTTATTGAAAAAGTTCTTGAAACAAAAATTATCATTACGTCTTAACGTAAAAATGTAGTATGATTCCGGAACGAAAAAACTGACAAGGAATACTGACTAAGCAATGAGCATAATTTTTCTGGCCTATCCTCAGTCCCGACCAGAAAATTCGCCTGGTCAATTGCTGGCAAAAAACTGCATTGGTACATTTTGTGGTCCAATACCTAAAAATGATTTATTTACTCTTCTCGCCTCCTTTTGCATGTTATATCGGTAAAACCTGAAGACATCTAGGAGCTAGAGCAAGCGAGCATTTGCATTTCATTCAGTGTTTCTTTTTGTACAAGGTCCGTTTGTATACATGTACAAATATAGTCTCCAAAAGTCTTTGTACATTTTGTACACGCAAATTTTCGTCTACTATAATATGGTACAGTAGCGATTTTAGCGTGGTAAAACAGGGTTTCTCGACCTTTAGTAGTGTATTTTAGCTAATTTCTGGGTCTCTAAGGTCAAAAATCACTAATAATCGTCTCAAAACGGCGCAAAGCGCCGAAAAATTCGATATTTTTCCTTTTGAAATGCAGTTTCTGCCATTATAAATATATATATATATATATATATATATATATATATATATATATATATATATATATATATATATATATATATATATATATATATATATATATATATATATATATATATATATATATATATATATATATATATATATTAGGGATGGTGCAGCGGGTGCACATTTTTTGGAATAGCGGGTGCGGGTGCGGGTGCGGGTACCAAAATTTTGCTTTAGCGGGTGCGGGTGCGGGTGCGGGTGTCGCACCTTAAAAATAGCGGGTACGGGTGGCGGGTGGCGGGTTTAGCAGTGAGATATAGCATAATATAAATAGGACTAAAAATGCTCATTTTTTGTCCGCAATCTGATTATTCGCTGTGTGCAAAATTCATATTAATCTTCAAGCTGATTGTCTTTTTCTTTGCAGACTTCACTCTCTCAATGAATTAAATTTGCGAACTAAAGATAAGTAAATTGTCAATGATTGAACCATTGACCAATATGAGGTAATATATTTGCACTTTGCAGAATACAATGTTTAGACACTTGTTGTTATCATTCTCTTCTTAAAAAGGGTTTACGACGTTTTCGCGCCAGCTAACTTAAAAAATATTTTAACTACATTAATTTTGAAGCAATTTTTAAGTAAATTATATATTCCAGAATCGACGAGTATTCATTTTATTGAATACGACTGAAAAACTGTAGAAAAATCCGAGTGTATTTTTAGACGCGTTTAATTATCTCATTAAATTCAAAGATATTCTAAAAGTAATTTGTACCATCACGTAGAAAATTGAATGAGCTTTCAGAATCTGTATTATGCTAAGCAATCATAAATTAAATGTAAATAATTAATAATATTACAACGAGTGTGGCGCCAAAACGGCGGTGCCAAAACGTCCTACTTCGTCTTAAAAAAGCAATGTACAGGCCACATTTTGCCGCACAATATCTCTACTCACGCTGGAGTGGTTGAACTGATGCATGTATATAAAGACTGACACCTAGACCCTTCTTTTTTTAAAAAGCATAATTCGCATAATTGGAATTAACCATAAGAGAGCTTGAACATGTATCTGCGGTCCAGGGTACCTACAAAATATGACTCATTACAAGTAGATGTTCGCTTTTCCAATTTGTACTGGTACGTTTAGAACACACTGTTATACATTTTGGTTTTTTCATTAACGTGTCACTGCCTCAGAATCGTTTTGTCTTTTCGTAAATTCCTAATTATTGTGTATCCGCCACCCGCTGTTTTATCATAATATTTTTACGCGGGTGCGAGGTTGCTTGAGTGCGGGTAGCAAAATTTCGGAATAGCGGGTGCGGGTCTCCGCTGCATCCCTAATATATATATATATATATATATATATATATATATATATATATATATATATATATATATATATATATATATATATATATATATATATATATATATATATATATATATATATATATATATATATATGTATTAGAGCTGTGCCGGGGCCGCCTTTTTGCCGGGGCCGGGGCCTAGGCCCCGGTGCCGGGGCCGTGGAACCGGGGCCTGGCCGGGGCCAATGGCAGCGTGCTTTACCATAGCTCATGGTACGACCCTGCCCTACCCTTATATGTACCTATGCATATATTCTTGCTTGTAGATATCCACGTCAAACGTTAATATTTGTTGGGATTACACGATATAACAGAACATGGGCATTGGGGGATCTAGACCCCCCAGAATTCACATTTCCCCCCAGAGAAAAAACTGCCTAGACCTTGACCCCCAGAAATTGATTTTCAGAATTTTTTCTGTTTTTCTGCGGTTTTTATGCTAATGGATAGCTCTCATTGAGGAACGCAGAAAAGGGTGTTCTTTCCGCTCTACCATATATTATCCGGCACTTTTTGAATTTTGGACTCCCTAAATTTTTGAGCTGCCCATGTATGGATTTAACTCCTCTGACTTGGATGCGTTTTTCAATGTGCTTTACTTTGCACTTTTAAAGGCTTACTATTCTATTTGTTCTGATAGACGTAGCTGTCTGCTACCAAGCAAG